>JBBPBX010035556.1:0-14250 GCA_038048925.1 Garcialebias charrua
AGAAGAGGGATGTGGATAGCCCCCTCACTCTTACTGAAGTTATCAACTCTATTTCAGCATTGCAGAGTGGCAAGACCCCTGGACCAGACGGCTTTCCAATCGAATTCTATAAAAAAAATTCATCCAAATTAGCACCTCTTTTACTTGAAATGTTTAACAACTCATTGGAGAATGGAAACTTGCCACAGACCCTTACAGAAGCTAATATTACACTTTTATTAAAACATGGTAAAAATCCGATGGACTACGCTTCCTACAGGCCTATATCACTCCTTAATGGAGACGTTAAAATTTTAGCTAAACTTTTGGCCTTGAGACTGGACACGGTCATGACAGATATAATCTCCTCGGATCAAACCGGGTTCATGAGAGGTCGTCACTCTTTTTCTAATATACGTAGGCTTATTGGTGTTATTCATGCCCCTTCACCGGGAGAGACCCCTGAGGTTGTGGTTTCTCTCGATGCGGAGAAGGCATTCGACCGAGTCGAGTGGCCTTACTTATTTACAGTATTAGCTAGGTTTGGGTTTGGGCACAAATTTATATCATGGGTACAGCTGTTATACACATCACCCAAAGCAAGCATAATCACTAATAGAACGAGGTCTAGGCCCTTCTCTCTATCTAGAGGCACCCGGCAAGGTTGCCCTCTTAGCCCGCTTCTCTTCGTTCTAGCTATTGAACCACTTTCAATTATGCTTAAGACCTCACTGGACTTTAAGGGTATTTATAGAAAACAGCTGGAACATCGGCTGTCCCTGTAGGCAGATGACTTATTGCTCTACATCTCTGACCCGGTATCATCTATCTACAGCATCGTGAGTTTACTAAACCGTTTTGGTAAATTTTCAGGATATAAGTTGAACTTCTTAAAGATTGAATGTTTCCCAATCAATAACTCTGCACTTCAAATTACAGAAACTGATTTGCCCTGCCCTCTCTCTAGAACAGGTTTCAAATACTTGGGAATCAACGTGACACGTTCTTTTCCTGATCTGTTTGAAAAAAATCACACCTCTGCTCAATAATCTTAAACGCGATCTCCAGAAGTGGAGTGTCTTAAATTTATCGCTAGCTGGCAAAGTTGCATGTATTAAAATGAATATCTTACCTAGATTTATGTATTTATTTCAAAGTATTCCGATCTTTCTCCCCAAATCATTTTTTAAACTTATTGATAAACAGCTGTCCTCGTTCATCTGGAATAACAAACACCCCAGAATTAGTGGGCGTTTCCTTCAGAGACAAAAGGAAGACGGGGGTTTGGCTCTACCTAACCTATTGTATTATTACTGGGCAGCAAACCTACAAAAAGTAGTCTGTTTGTTACAACAACCGGATGTTGGCTGGTGCCAATTAGAATTGAATACATGTAAGCCATCATCATTCCCTGCATTAGTTGCCTCAAAGCTTCCTCTCTCTCCTAAACAATATTCTACATGCCCAGTTGTAATCTCTACACTAAAAATATGGTCACAATTTAGACAACACTTCAATATGACAAACTTCTCTATCTATAGTCCCATATGTGATAACCATGTTTTCTTGCCATCCAAATTAGATCCTGTCTTTGCTCACTGGCAGAGAGCAGGCTTAAGTAACTTTAATGACCTTTACATAGATGGTATTTTCGCTACCTTTGATGCTATCGCCTCTAAATTTAGTCTACATCGTTCCTCCCTATTCCGTTATCTCCAGATTAGAGACTTTGTTCGCAACATCAGTCCTTGCTTTCCTAATTTACCCCCAAAGGGAGGAATGGACATCATCTTGCAAACTCCTACACAATGTAAAGGCCTCATTTCCAAAATCTATAATAGCATCTCATCACTCAATGTAGTGAAACTTAACAAGATTAGAGCAGAATGGTCAGAAGAGCGTCTCGGATGAGACCTGGAAGCACGCATTACGTAGAGTAAATGGGTCAACATCATGCGCTCGACTCGGACTAATTCAGTTCAAGGTCCTCCACAGGATTCATTACAGCAGAGCCAGACTCTCAAAGATTTACCCTACAGTCAGTGAAAACTGTGTTCGTTGCCATACAGTCAAGGCGAATCTAACTCACATGTTCTGGTCCTGTGATAAGCTGCACAACTTCTGGTCTATAATTTTTCAGACCTTATCTGAAGCTTTTGATACAAGTATCCAACCCAGTGCTGAACTGGCAATATTTGGAGTCCCAGGGGAGGATATACCATTAACCCACGATTTTAAAAATGTACTGGCTTTTTCTACTCTCCTAGCCCGAAGAAGAATACTATTAGTGTGGAAATCAGCACATCCACCCAAAGCTTCTCTCTGGTTGCAAGATCTGACTCTTTTCCTTAAACTAGAGAAGATCAAATTTAGTGTTAGAGGTTCAACCCAAAAATTCTATAAAACTTGGGCCCCTCTATTATCTTACTTTGAGAGACTGGATGCCCTCCCTCGATCCTGAGGGTCACACGAGAGCTGGTTCTGCTGTGTATGTGCCTGTGCCCCGGCCCGGCAGCCTCATTGGTTCTGGATGGTATCTGGTCACTGACAGTGCTTATCAACCTGTGCAGTTTTTTTTTTCCGTCCATGTCCTGACTTGGTTTCTATACCCACGGTTGTACGGACACCTTTCTGTATGTTGTCCACGTTTTTGAATTAACGGTATATTATTTAATTTTTTATTAGTTGTTTGTCTATAATTTATTTATATTATTATTATTACTGTTTGTAGCAGCAGGATGGGGATAGATAAGGAAGGGTAGGGGGAACAGGAAGAAAAAGAAAATATGTCATGCCTGTTTTGTTTCTGTTTTCACGTACATGTACTGTTGTCAATGGATGCTTAAATAAAATTATTAAAAAATAAAATAAAAAATAAATAAAAACATGACTCATTATCTCTTTCACAAACATCATATCCATGTCTGCACAGTCTTTAGATCTCTTGTCTGAAAATTTGTTTACTAGATTCATTATTTCTTCTTTGTCTGTTCCTTTCAGAAAAAAAACTATTTACACAACCATTAATTGAAGAGTTCACATCTCCATCCACTTTAGGTATTTTAGTTGCAAGGCTAGTTCCAACATTGACAAAATAATCATTAAAGCCATTGACAATTTCTTTTTCATCATGGATTTCCTCATTGTTAACCACAAAATATTTTGAAATACCCGTTTTCACCTTGTGTTTTTTCAGAACATTATTCATTACAGTCCATGTTGCTTTCATATTACCGTTACGCTTATGTAGTAAATCACTATAATATTCCCTCTTTTGTTTTCTTATAATCCCTACCAGTTTATTTTTATATTTCTTATATTTTGCTTGTCTCTAATGTTCTAGTTTTCAGAAAACATGAATACAAATACAGGTAACCCCCGACCTACGACCCCATCGACCTGCGAACCACGGGACCTACGAACATATCATATTTAATAAAAATATGAAATTACTGTATAAAAAAAAAAAAAAAATTTTTTTTTTTTTTTTTGTGTTTAAATGTTCTTAATTTCATGTGTACATCACTTTGTTGCAGCTCTGGTTGTTTTAAAGGCTTTATAAATAATAATTATGATAAAAAAGATCATTTCTGATCATTTTTGAGCAATTTTTGAGCAATCTTGGGCAACAGGAAGTAGGTCTTCAGTTTACACGGTCACAAATTAATGTAGAACACCGGACGCTATTTTAGGTTCAGTCACTGGGGTCTCCGGTCACAAATTAATGTAGAACACCGGACGCCATCTTAGGTTAGCTGCCGAGAGCCGGACGAAGACTGGTGACCAGGATGGCTTCATATGGATTAATTACTAGCTGGAAACGTCTCTGTGAACTTTGTGGATGTCTCAGGCAGCAGCGGATTTATCGCCGATCGTGCCAGGCCGCCGTGCGAACACCTCCGGCCGGCCTGGCTACACCTCCGGCCTGGCTAGCTCCAGAGCTAACACTGGAGCTAACACGGGAGCCGGCCTTTTGAACACTGGTGACCAGGATCGCATCATATGGATTAATTACTAGCTGGAATAGCTCTGTGGACGTCTCAGGCTGGAGCAGCGGCTGGAGCAGCAGCTGCAGATTGATCGCGCCGCCGCTCCAACACTAGCTCATGGCTTGGCTAGCAGAAGCTAGCCAGCTAGCTAACACAGGTCTGGAGCAGCTGCGGTGGCTTGCCGGCCCCCGCGCTGCTTGGCCCGAAAACAATCAACGCATGGCAACCTATGTCGGCTTTGACCATCTCAAAGTAAGAAAATATATTTTTATTTATTCTGTAAATGTGAATAGCAATGTTTAACATTACAGTACACTACTGTACATGCTTAAATGTGTGCGCGCGCTCCGTTAGCATGATAAATAAAGGTTGAATGAATGAATGAATGAATAATTTTTTTTTTTTAATATAATTTTCACCCCCTACCTACGAACGGATCGAGCTGCGAACGGTTCTTAAGTCCCTAAATCGTTTGTACCTCGGGGGTTCCCTGTAATTATTTTTTACATGCATTTTGCAATCCTTTCGTCATCCATGGTTTCTTAACAAAATCTTCTCTCATGCAATTTTGTGACATACAGTTTTTTCTATACAAAGCTTCCAAAATATTCATAAACTTATCATAAGATTTATTAACATCATCAACATACACATCATCCCAATTTTGTTTATCTAAGTCTTCTTTTAATTTATCCAATGCTTTTTTAGATGTATTTATTATTTTTATCTTTCTTGTGTTTGTTTCTGTATTGATTTGATCTTTGCAATAGATCGCAAAAACTGGTAAGTGATCACTTATATCAGTCATTAAAATGCCACATGTTATTAGAATCCGTTTTACTCCCTATATCAATGTTAAAGTCACCACACAAAAACATATTTTTATTACAACTCTTTTCTAAGAGCTCTATATGTCACTTCTTTCTCTAATGTTAGCAACTCTTCCTGTGGTGCATCCTCTGTTGTCTCTGAACCAGTGAGAGCTTTTTTATATGACCGGGGTTTAACTTCCAGTCCGGTAATCACCATGATTTCTTGTCTTGCATTTTGCTCTAGTTCATTGACTTTTTTTTCAAGTTCATCTATCTTTTTGTCTTTGTTGCTTATTAGAAGTTTCAGTTGTTGAACTTCCACAAACAAACCCAGCACGAGGGTTGTTTGAGATGTCAACTTCGTCAGTTCATCACTCATAAAGTTCAAAGATCTTTTTAGATCTTCCATATCTCCAGAATTATGTTCCAGTGGTTCTTTTTTTCTAGATTTAGACATTACTTATAGTAGTTTTTCGCTTGATGGCAGCAGTCCCCTATTTTTCATCCAGAGGCTGAGGCCTGGTCATTCAAGTGACCCACCAGTCACCCACGTCAGCTGCGGCCGAACCCCCAGGCACCTCCTTCCCACGACGAGCACCCCGTGGCCACCCTTGGCCTCCAGCAGCCAGAAAAGATTGCCGCTGATGGATCCACTTCCAGGAAGCACGCAGGCCGGACGGCAGCCGGACGAATCCCACGTCGACAGTAGACCAGGTCCAGCAGCGACAGATCCCCCGACAGCCTGCCGACGCGACGCCGACCATAAAGACTTACAAAATGTTTATTTTGAAAATATGGCAAGTAAACAATATGTTTGTATAAAAAGAAAAGTGACCCGTTTGGGTGATATTTGAAATAAACGGCACTCTTTACAATAAAAAACTATACTAACAATAATAAAAATCTTAATAAATACAATAACAGTCAGAACCAGAACAATAAGCAGCAACAGACTGTTTACAATCCAACTAATCAAGTGTCACAGATCTAGTTACAGTGAATATCTCCAACGGTGGAGAAAATCATCTCAGTAACAACAGAAGCAACAGTGTGGCTGTATTTGTCCTGATTACTCACAACAACCTCTTCTCGGACCTGCTCCCTCAGGTGGGACAGGTCCCTAGAAAAGTTCACAGTTCAGTCATTACACACTTCTTAGCTGCAGGTGATCTCTGGTGGATTTGCCTGAAGAGGAAGAAGTCAGATGCTATCTCTGTCCCAGACTGGAAATAAAACACAAGGAGGTTAAAAAAATGAGTTAATAAGAATATAATTTTAAATTAAAAAGGTTAATTAAATAATAATAATAATAATAATAATAATAATAATAATAATAATAATAATAATAATAATAATAATAATAATAATAATAATAATAATGAGCTGATTGAATCTCTCGGTCATCATCATCATCAGGGCTTTAATCAGCTCCAGGGCTTGTTGGCAATATCAGTTTGAGCTTTTTCATAAAGTGCTGAACATTTTGGCTGAAGTGTTGACATGATGGATGTCATAGCGGGGCTCAAGAACTTTAAAGTCAGTGCATCAACAACATTCAGACGTAGATCCAGAGCTTTAAAAACTCCTACAGTTTGTGTTATTGCTCTGGACTGATCTGAATTACCTGATGAAGGTTGTTTAAATGCTGCTGCTGTTAGCGGTGTTTGCAACAAGCTGCTTTTCTTGCTTGTAGAAGATGTTCACCTTGAGATGATGTTCTTTCAAGAACGTTAACAAGTTAGATGTGTTGTCTGCTGCAGATCCAATCTCCGTGAAATAATGTTGACTCACAGCTTTGGATTTGTTCAGGTCTTTTAACAAGAAAGCTATAATGTTCCCAAACAGGAGACTGCAACGAGATGCTAGGCTGCTAAATGCTACGCGTGCTGCAAGATAATAGCGCAGTGCTGAAACACGCCTAGGAATTTTAGTTCCGCGGTGCATAATCTCCTGTTAATAAAATTTAATGAGTGAAAAAAATAACTTAAACGGTACACAGGTGGACCGAACCGAATGTGCCGTAGCGAAACGGTTCAGTACACCCATGTGTACCGTTACACCCCTACCATATTCTGTCTGCATATACATTAACACCAACATATTACTACAAAAAGCAATTTTAAAGGCAGAAAAAATAGTTATTCTGTTCTGAACAAAGGACCGCCTGTGATAAGTTATTTTTAATACCACCCATTCGAATTTAACAAAGTTAATTAACAGCTAAATCCCCCTTCCAGTGTCAACCTTTAGGAGTTTTACCGCTGTTATAAATGACAATTTATAAACTTTATTGTTGCTAAAAAAAATACTTGAACATTAAAAACTACATCAGAGTCAGAGAATCTTTATTGTCATTTGCACCGCATGTGGTACATGTGATGAAACGAGATTATGTACACAGGGTCCCAGTTACATCCAACAACAAAATGTAAGAGAAAAACAGTAATAACATATAGGATATAACTAAGAAAAACATCAACTAGAAATACACTAAGCACTAATGTAATAGAGAAACATCATTACAAACAGCAGCACGAACATGAGGCTGTATGAGCAGATGGTCACAAATGAACACAGCAACATGAAACAGATCAGCATCAGCATGATGTGATATTTTGCAGTGATTATGTATTCTTATTGTTTATTTATTCATGAGTCTAACAGCCTCAGGGTAGAAGCTGTTCCTCAGTCTAGTGGTTCTACATTTGATGCTCCTCAACCTCCGTCCTGAGGGGAGTGGGGCAAAGAGTGTGTGTGCTGGGTAAGTGTGGTCTTTCATGATGCAGGTGGCCCTCTTCCTGCATCTGGAGGTGTAAATATCTGTGATGGTGGGGAGACTGACTCCAACAGACCTCTGTGCAGCCTCCATACCACATGTTAATGCTGGAGCACAGGATGCTCTCCACTGCATACCTGTAGGTGAGGACTGAGCTTCTCAGACCAGCTCGTCTCAGCCGTCTGAGGAAGTAGAGTCTCTGATTACCTTTCTTGATCAGGCTGGTGGTGTTGTTGCTCCAGCTGAGGCTATCATTCAAGTGTACACCCAAGTACTTGTAGCTGGAGACCACTTCCACCGCAGATCCACTTATGTTCAGTGGGGTGTAGGTGTGTTTGTTCCTTCTGAAGTCCATAATCATCTCCTTCGTCTTCTTCACATTGATGTGAAGGTTATTGTCCTAGCACCAGCTCTCCAGGTGTTCCACCTCTTGCCTGTAGCTGGACTCATCATCGTTTGTGATGCATCCCACCACAGCTGTATCATCTGCAAACTTTACAATATGACAGCCTGGATGGGTGGCTGCACAATCATATGTGAGCAGAGTGAACAGGAGAGGGCTCAACACACAGCCTTGAGGAGAGCCAGTGCTGAGGGTTATGGTAGATGAGGAGAAGTTGTGAATCTTCACTGACTGTGGTCTGTTTGTTAAGAAGTCTAGCACCCAGTTACAAATGGAGGGGCTTAGTCCAAGTGTGGATAGTTTGTCCATCAGAGTTTGGGGGATCATGGTGTTGAAGGCAGATGTGAAGTCCACAAAGAGCATACGGACGTATGAGTCCTTCTGATCCAGGTGGGTGAGAGCAGTGTGGACCACAGAGGAGATGGCGTCCTTTGTTGATCAGTTCTCGCGGTACGCATACTGATGAGGGTCCTCGTTGATGTTGATGGATGTTTTGATGTGGGTCATGACCAGTTTTTCAAAGCATTTAGCCACTATTGGGGTGAGGACCACCGGCCGATAGTCATTCAGGCCAGTCACTTTAGAGCTTTTTGGGACTGGGATGATGGTGGCGGTCTTCAGGCAGGTGGGAACTGTTTCCAGGGCAAGTCAGGTGTTAAAGATGTTGGCCAGCACATCTCAGAGCTGGTCAGCACATTCTTTTAACACTTTCCCGGGAATGTTGTCCGGTCCAGTTGCTTTGTGTGGATTAATCCTCCTGATACTACTCCTTACTTCTGCTGCAGTCACGCTGAGATGCTCTTCATCCGGTGGTGAGGTGAGTCTGGTGATGGGTGGTCTGTTTGGGTCTTCAAAGCGTGCATAAAACTTGTTGAGGGCATCAGGCAGAGATGGGTCTTAGGGGTATTGTACACTCCTTCCTTTATAATCAGTTATGCACTTAATCCCCCTCCACATGCTCCGTGGGTCTTGTGAGGTGACTGACCCATGATCCTCTGTGCATGTGTGGCCTTGGCCCTCTTAATGCCAGCAATAGGCTCTGTGCACTTGCATCGTGAATCACTTCCGCATTGACAGGAAAGGTGTTTTCCAGCTTCCGGTCTAAGCCCGGTCTCAGTAAAAATGGTGTGGTCTGAATGTTTACAAGAGCTGCCCAAGACAAGTATCAGCTATGTTCATCATATCGTTGATGTCTGGTCCCCTGCTCCGACAAGCAAACGTAACAAGGGATTTAAATTGCATATCTCAAGTATCCTGCACAACTACGAGGGTAAGTAACGTTAGTTTGATCGCGTTGTGTTGTTGCTACCTGTTAGCGGCTAACGTTAGCCTATTAGCAACGCAATCTTTTTTTGTGTACTCACGTTATAGAAACAGATTTTCCACACTTAAACAAAACGGCTCATATTTTGTGATCCTTCTACTAACATGCTGCTCTTCTCAGTTTCATGCAAAAATCAGGACACAGATGAAGTCGTTGTCAGGGCTCTGTGTCAGGTCCATGTAGAAAGCTAATCCTCACCGTAGGGTGAAGCTAGGATTGTTCAGATGACAGTTTTAAGAATGCTGGTTCAGTAACCCCACGTTCCTGTTGTTAATGGGGATTTAGCTAAGATGGTAATTAAATATTAAATAAAAATAGGATGGAATTGGCTACACTTTAAGAATATGTAAACAGTTGAGTTTGGCCTTGCTTGTCCCCATTGGGTTATTTGCTGCATGCATTGTTCTTCTTTTATGGTTGTTGTTACTTTTAACCCAGTGTTAATTTGGTAATTCATGCATATTAGTTTTACTTTAATCTAAATAACACACTCACAGCCCTTCTTCTTCTTCTGAAGGCTAGAAGTTACTCTCTGATTTAAGGGGGGTGAACATTTGTGCTTAAAACAGTTTTCAGTTTATTAAAAAAATAGACTGTGTGCACTCTCATGTTGTTTAACTTGTCTTCTAGTGTCCTGGAAGAATACGTCGGAGGACTGGGCAGCAGAGCAGAGGAGTGGAGTGAGGATGTCAGTGTGAGTCAATCTAGTACAACACGTTATTTATTCAGCTACATGTTTACATTCTTGGTCTAATTATTTTGACCTTGTGTGTTTTTATGCAGCTCTCAGAAACTAAAGTCTTCACTCCCTCATGTGCACCTGCTGCTGAGAACCATATCACACCTGGGCAAAGGTAATGTTTTCTCCATAGAGACTTGATTTTACTTCATTTTTTATTGATTTTACCTGTTTAACTTGTCATTTTATTGTATATTAAATTGAGTTTTTAGTTCACTGTGTGTTAGTGTACTGACATGTATATACTGTACACACTAATCTAGGTTCTGCAGGCTCTGTGATGCACAAGATTCATATACCTCGCCTCTTTGCTGCATAAGCCTGGTGTTGGAGGAGGAGAACCACCTTCCTCCGCTTCCACACAGAGTCTGGTCTTCACCAACTCCCACCATAACCAGCAGCCACCCCCGAGCTGCAGCACAAGATTTTGATGGCCGCTACAGTGACACACAAGTTATCCTGGACTGTACAGAACTACGGTGTCAAACACCTTCATCCCTGCTCCTCCAGAGTAAAGTCTTCTCTTTGGTCAGGAAATGGAGATATGAAGTTTGACGGAAAAGCTGATGGCACAGTCTTGAAGAAAAACAAAATGCTGTCATTTTCTTATATTGACATTGTCTTACAATTGTAAGTAGATATTCTTGATGGAAATATGTTGTACTGTTTTGTTTGGAGGTAAGTGCAATACCTAAACATTTTATTGACCACTGTATTTTGGTATGTGGATATCTTTTAAATTAATTTTGTTATGTGAGAATGTTACCCAATTGTACCTATGTAAAATAAAAATAAACTTTTTTGAGAGTTCAAACTTTGAAAAACCTTGTTCATTTGATAGTGTCAAAAACAAGGTAAAGTTAAACAATCAAACATATTAACAATCAAATGCCTTAAATGATAAATTCAGAAGCCTTCATGTCCCTGCTGGAGGAGGATGGTGGAGGTACAGGTGCTCCCAAACCTGGCAGTCAGCCAATGGAAGTGTTGCTTCCTAGGGTGCTAACAGAAGGAGCAGTCTGGGAGTGAAGACTTTAGTTTCTGAGAGCTGCATAAAAACACACAAGGTCAAAATAATTAGACCAAGAATGTAAACATGTAGCTGAATAAATAACGTGTAGCTGAATAAATAACGTGTTGTACTAGATTGAATCACACTGACATCCTCACTCCACTCCTCTGCTCTGCTGCCCAGTCCTCCGACGTACTCCTCCAGGACACTAGAAGACAAGTTAAACATAACATGAGAGTGCACACAGTCTATTTTTTTAATAAACTGAAAACTGTTTTGAGCACAAATGTTCACCCCCCTTAAATCAGAGAGTAACTTCTAGCCTTCAGAAGAAGAAGAAGGGCTGTGAGTGTGTTCTTTAGATTAAAGTAAAACTAATGTGCATGAATTACCAAATTAACACTGGGTTAAAAGTAACAACAACCATAAAAGAAGAACAATGCATGCAGCAAATAACCCAATGGGGACAAGCAAGGCCAAACTCAACTGTTTACATATTCTTAAAGTGTAGCCAATTCCATCCTATTTTTATTTAATATTTAATTACCATCTTAGCTAAATCCCCATTAACAGGAACGTGGGGTTACTGAACCATCAATCTTAAAACTGTCATCTGAACAATCCTAGCTTCACACTACGGTGAGGTTTTTCAGCTTTCTACATGGACCTGACACAGAGCCCTGACAACGACTTCATCTGTGTCCTGATTTTTGCATGAAACTGAGAAGAGCAGCATGTTAGTAGAAGGATCACAAAATATGAGCCATTTTGTTTAAGTGTGGAAAATCTGTTTCTATAACGTGAGTACACAAAAAAAAGATCGCGTTGCTAATAGGCTAACGTTAGCCACTAACAGGTAGCAACAACACAACGCGATCAAACTAACGTTACTTACCCTCGTAGTTGTGCAGGAAACTTGAGATATGCAATTTAAATCCCTTGTTACGTTTGTTTGTCGGAGCAGGGGACCAGACATCAACGATACGATGAACATAGCTGATACTTGTCTTGGGCAGTTCTTGTAAACAATCAGACCACACCATTTTCACTGAGACCGGGCTTAGACCGGAAGCTGGAAAACACCTTTCCTGTCCATGCGGAAGTGATTCACGACGCAAGTGCATAGAGCCTATCAGCTCTTTCCTGGTCTTTCACAGCTCCTCTGAGTCTCCAGACTTGAAGGCAGCGTTCCTGGCTGCCAGCAGAGTGCGAACTTCTGCATTCAACCAGGGTTTTGTGTTGGGGTAACATTTAACATATTTTTTTATGGATAAATTTTCAGAGCATGTGCTAATATAACCCAGTACGGTGGATGCAAATAGTTCAAGATCCACTAAACCTTCATTATCAGCTGCCTCCCTGAAAACATTCCAGTCTGTTTTTTCAAAGCAGTCTCTCAGCATGGGACCATTGTCTTTGATTCAACATTTGATTTCCTTTTGTTCTGGTTTGGAGCGTCTCAGTGGTGGGGGGTTGGGCTGGGACCATAAGGATGGATAAATGGTCTGAAGAACCGAGATGGGGGCGGGGCTTAGCTCTGTATGCGCCACTCACATTTGTGTAAACATGGTCGAGCGTGTTGCTTCCACGTGTTGCTATTGTTACGTGTTGGTTGAAGTTTAGGAGACAGTCCTTTAAATTCACGTGATTGAAGTCACCTAAAGCTAGGTTTATACTAGTGTCTGACGTCTTTTACCCCCCGTTGAGTGAACCCAGCGATGATGCAATTGCGTGTGTGTCACCGATCGCATTGAG
The DNA here is from genome assembly GCA_038048925.1 of Garcialebias charrua. Taxonomy (NCBI): domain Eukaryota; kingdom Metazoa; phylum Chordata; class Actinopteri; order Cyprinodontiformes; family Rivulidae; genus Garcialebias; species Garcialebias charrua. The sequence goes on from JBBPBX010035556.1 coordinate 12,790, forward strand.
TGTTTATACTTGGCAAGACGTGGGGGATAAATTATAATAAATCCCTCCCTCTTCCCTCCCACTGCATACCAGGATTTCATGAGAGGTGATTTGTTTAAAAGAAATTGGACCTCTAAAAGATGTAAACGCCTCAGTGGTCCCGCGGGGAACGTGTCCGCTTTCCACTCAAAAGACTCGGGTTCAATTCCCACTTGGGTTCAACTTTTTTTTTATTTTTTTTTATTGAATTTTTCATTTCAAATTGTAAAAACACAAGAAAATTATTTACAAAACCACATTATAAAACAAAACAATACATGAAATGAAAGGAGGCAGAAGAAGAAAAAAATCTCATTATTTCTGCCCCTTCTTCAAACAAAATTAACAATCAATTCAAATAGCAATCACATATATAAAAAAATATAAGATATTAAATGATTTCTCACACAAAACCATAAATTCTGAGCTTTGAACAATAATAAAAGAATATTATAGTCAACCAAATCATTAAAAAAAAACTTTAGCAATTTCAATTTGTAAAACAAAACATTTGATGGATGGCAGTAATGTTTTCTTGTAATAATTCTTATGGCTCTCTTCTGTAAAATAAAAATAGGCTTTAGTTACAGTTTTGCACGCTGTACCTGTATAACCGTATTATATAACAACAACAAAAAAACTCAACCATGTGAGATTCGAACTCACGTCCTTGGAGTGGCAGCGCAACGTGTTTACCACTAGACCACCACGGCTTGTTGTTTAACAGTGGAGTTTGCTTTCTTTTAAAGGGTGCATGCAGGCGCGCGCATGCTTTTGTGTGCGCGCGCGTAAATATATATATATATATATATATATATATATATATATATATATATTATATATATATATATATATATATATATATTGGTGTGTGTGTGTGTTGGGTGCAATGCGCAAAGTGTGCTGAGGCGCACGGTTTGCGTGCGTGCGCACACACAGACAAGTTTCTCTTCAAAACTATCCATGTCTGTCAAAGCAAAAACAAAAAACGTCCACAAACTTTGAACCAATCACACGTTGCGAGCCGCATCGTCTGCGTCTCGGAGTTCTGCTTGGGGGCCATGTACAAGACGGGCTGTCACCGGGGGATCACAGCGGGAGTGCGGCCAAAAGTTGCGCAATGTTTGCTCACTCAGCTGGGGGTAAAAGACGTGCGACAGGGTGTCTTGCAGAGTATAACCCAGCCTTAAGACAATGCAGAGGCAGCAGAGCCCCTCTGGGTATTTACACTGCAGCGAGCTGATTAAATCATGAATTTCTTCCAGGGCGACATTAGCATTAGCATCAGGGGAAATGTAAATGACTGTGATAAGGATCACTGAGAACTCGCGGGGGAGGTAGTGGGGGCGATATTTCACTGTCATCAGCTCCACAGCAGCTATGCATAAACGTTTGATAACAGCACAGTTTGTACACCAGTTCGTACTCACCTAGATACACACT
>JBBPBX010035557.1:0-21489 GCA_038048925.1 Garcialebias charrua
CATAATGCGAGTTCATCAAAGTGAAACCATACCGGATCGGTCGAGGCCCGGGTTAACAACGTCCGCCACCGGTGCTGTTGACAAACAGGGTGCCGGCGGAAATTGTACTACTGTTAGTCGAAGACCCCGAGGAGGGAAACGTGTCAGGAGACAGAGGGAGAGGAGGAAAGTGAAGAATGTAGGACTGAGGGTTGCAACTCTAAATGTGGGGACAATGACAGGCAAAGGTAGAGAGCTGGCTGACATGATGCAGAGAAGAAAGGTAGATGTTTTATGTGTCCAAGAGACCAAGTGGAAGGGCAGCAAGGCTCGCAGTATTGGAGCAGGGTTCAAACTGTTTTACCATGGTGTGGATAGAAAGAGAAATGGAGTAGGGGTGGTCCTGAAGGAGGAGTTGGCAAAGAATGTAGTAGAGGTGAAGAGAGTGTCAGATAGGGTGATGTGTCTAAAGGTAGAAGTAGAAGGTCTGATGCTAAACATAGTAAGTGGTTATGCTCCACAGGTTGGATGTGATGGGGAGGAGAAAGATAAATTTTGGAAAGATTTGGATGAAGTGATAGAGAGTATTCCCAGGGAGGAAAGAGTGGTGATTGGAGCAGACCTGAATGGACATGTTGGTGAAGGAAACAGAGGGGATGAGGAAGTGATGGGTAGGTTTGGTGTCAAGGAAAGAAACCAGGAAGGACAGATGGTGGTGGATTTTGCCAAGAGAATGGAAATGGCTATAGTCAATACCTATTTCCAAAAGAGGGAGGAACATAGAGTGACCTATAAGAGTGGAGGAAGGAGTACACAGGTCGACTACATTCTGTGTAGAAGAGGAAACCTGAGGGAGATTGGAGACTGTAAGGTTGTAGCAGGGGAGAGCGTGGCCAGACAGCATCGGATGGTTGTGTGTAGAATGACTGTTGTTGCGAAGAAGAGAAAACGAGTAAAACCAGAGAAGAAGACCAAATGGTGGAAGCTAAAGAAGGAAGAATGTTGTGAGAAATTCAGAGACGAGCTGTTAAAGGCTCTGGGTGGTAAGAAAGAGCTTCCAAGTGACTGGGCTACTACAGCAACAGTAATTAGAGAGACAGGTAGGAAGGTACTTGGTGTGTCATCTGGACAGAGAATAGATGATAAGGAAACCTGGTGGTGGAATAGTGAAGTGCAGGACGCCATTCAAAGAAAGAGATTAGCCAAGAAGAAATATGACAGTGAGAGGACTGAAGAGAGGAGACAGGAATATAAGGAGATGGGACATAGAGCAAAGAGGGAAGTAGCTAAGGCAAAGCAGAGGGCGTACAATGAGTTATATGGGAGACTGGACACTAAAGAGGGCGAGAAGGACTTGTACCGATTGGCAAGACAGAGGGATCAGGCTGGAAAGGATGTGCAGCAGGTTAGGCTTATTAAAGATGGGAATGGGAATGTTCTAACAAGTGAGGAGAGTGTGATGGGAAGATGGAAGGATTACTTTGAGGAGCTAATGAATGAAGAGAATGAAAGAGAAAGAAGAGTGGAGGTATAGAAACTGTGGAGGAAAGATTAGTGAGGGTGAAGTCCGGAAAGCTCTGAAAAGAATGAAGAAGGGGAAGGCAGTAGGACCTGATGACATACCAGTGGAGGTTTGGAAATGTCTTGGAGAGATGGCAGTGAGGTTTTTGACTCAAATATTTAATGGAATATTTGAGGGTGAGAAAATGCCTGAAGAATGGAGAAGAAGTGTGCTGGTTCCCATTTTTAAGAACAAGGGTGATGTACAGAGTTGTAGCAACTACAGGGGAATTAAGTTGATGAGCCACACAATGAAGATCTGGGAGAGAGTTGTGGAAGCAAGACTTAGACAAGAGGTGACTATCTGTGAGCAGCAGTATGGTTTCATGCCAAGAAAGAGCACCACAGATGCCATCTTTGCTTTGAGGATGTTGATAGAGAAGTACAGAGAGGGTCAGAAAGAACTCCATTGTGTGTTTGTGGATTTAGAAAAAGCATATGACAGGGTACCAAGAGAAGAGGTGTGGTATTGCATGAGGAAATCTGGAGTGGCAGAAAAGTATGTTAGACTGGTACAGGACATGTATGAGGACAGCAGGACAGTGGTGAGATGTGCTGTGGGAGTGACAGATAGCTTCAAAGTGGCGGTGGGATTGCATCAAGGATCGGCTCTGAGCCCCTTCCTGTTTGCTCTGGTGATGGACCGACTAACAGATGAGGTCAGGCAGGAATCCCCATGGACTATGATGTTTGCAGATGACATTGTGATCTGTGGTGAGAACAGGGAACAAGTGGAAGAGAACTTGGAGAGGTGGAGGTATGCTCTTGAAAGAAGAGGAATGAAAGTCAGTCGTAGTAAGACAGAGTACATGTGTGTGAATGAGAGGGAGGCCAGTGGAACAGTGAGGCTACAAGGAGCAGAGGTCACAAAGGTGCAGGACTTCAAGTACTTGGGGTCCACTGTCCAGGAAAATGGGGAATGTGGTAAAGAGGTGAAAAAGAGAGTCCAGGCAGGATGGAGTGGATGGAGAAAAGTTTCAGGAGTGATTTGTGACAAAAAGGTGTCAGCAAAGGTCAAAGGAAAAGTTTACAAGACAGTGGTGAGACCAGCTATGTTGTATGGTCTGGAGACAGTGGCATTGACAAAAAGACAGGAGAAAGAACTGGAAGTGGCAGAAATGAAGATGCTGAGGTTCTCCTTAGGAGTGACAAGGATGGATAAGATCAGGAATGAGATCATCAGAGGTACAGCACATGTTGAACAACTGGGAGATAAAGTTAGGGAGGCCAGACTGAGATGGTTTGGACATGTCCAGAGGAGGGACAGTGGGTATATTGGTAGAAGGATGTTAGAAATGCAGCTGCCAGGAAAAAGACAAAGAGGGAGACCAAAGAGGAGATATATGGATGCAGTTAGAGAGGACATGAAGGTAGTTGGAGTGAGGACAGAGGATGCAGAGGACAGAGTGAGGTGGAGGAGGATGACTCGCTGTGGCGACCCCTGAAAAGGGAAAAGCCGAAAGAAGAAGAAGAAGAAGAAGAGTCCTCACAGACAACTTTTACTGAAGAAATTGAAAAATGGGACTTTATTTTGGGAAACCTGAAAATATCTTCTAGTGAAAGCAGCCTGCATCTGTCGGCCTCTGGAGCTGAATTCACCTCTGGTGTTTCTACTCGGAGGACGACATGCAGTTGCCTTGTTCGGTGTCGGGGCCGAGCTGCTCTGAGAATTCGAAGCTGCACGAGCTCCGTCGTATACATCGTTTATCCAGGCCTGTAAAATTATCACCTCCTCGGCTGACGGTCGGTTGTTGGCGTCTTCGCTGAACGTGAAGCGGATTAACCCGTCACGTTCTCCCCCACTGCGTACCGTGTCTATAAGCTGCAGGCAGCAGCAGCATTAAAAAGTGCGTCTTTCACGTTAAACACATGTTGTTGCCTTTTCAACCTAACATGTCTAAAACTCCAATTTTCATCAAAAATACAGTTCATATCTCAAAATAAATTTTGTCTTCCCTCGCTACTCTGTCTAAAAATAGTGCCCTCAGCGGTAAACCGGAAGTGACATCACAGGAGGGGAACGTTCGTGCTTTAGCAAGAAAGATATGGGATCGCACCAGGAGGAGGCGACAGATTACAAAGTTGTTTTGACATAAGTATGTCATCTCTGACTATTACATCAAATATCTAGCCAAATAACTTCTAGATACAGTACAGTATATACTACCTAAAGCTAAAAATGGTTTATATTTACATATAGCCTAAATATAGAGACACTGTACATGTAGCCTTAGCTCCCTAAACAATTACTTTTTCCATCCTAAACCACTCAGTGGATATTTTTTCTGCTTTCAGAGTGTACAGTAATTATAAAGGGTGTATTTACTTAACGATCCCCTGTATAACACATTTGAGATGAAATTCGATTTTTTATTAATTTTTTAAGACATGCAACATGGTCGCGCTAGCTTAAAATTAGCATCGTATTTTGTTCCATCTAAAGTCACTTGTATCTCCTAAACCACTCGGTGGATATTTTTCTGCTTTCAGAGTGTAATTATAAAGGGTGTATTTACTTAACGATCGCCTGTATAACACATTTGAGATGAAATTCGATTTTTTATTAATTTTTTAAGACGCAACCGGGTGGACCTAGCTGCGGTTTAGCTCTGTATATTTCGTAATTTATAGCTCCTAACCTAAACCACTTTCAACCAAAAGATTAATAAATTATATTCATGTCCTTACTTCTGAAGTCAATCCTGTGTTCGTTCAGGTCGCTGTCGTTGTAATCCTCCTGACAAATGCGGTCAAATCACAGAGTTGGTTGTGATGCTTCTGTTGGTGAAATCCGGCCTTTTCATCCGGACAAACCTCACCCAAGCTGTGAAAGCTGGCTTTTTTTGGTGCAGGAAATCGATGTCCAGACAAACTGGAGTTCGAACAACCCCCGCACACACAAATATTAACCATTATTGGACCTCTTTCACTTCAATACAACTCAATACAAAACAACAACTTCCGACTATGACGCCCCCTCTACTTTCGTCACGTGTCACGTGACTCCCAAACCGCACGTTTTTTTTAGGCTCTGTTTTTTCCCCCTGATTTGTGTCTGTAAGGCTATTGGTATTAATTTGGAAAGCAGGGAGGATTATCAAAATTACTTTATTACCTCTAAATATTATGTTTCTGCCCAAAAAACTAACATGAAACATGCACTTTAAATATAAAGGTGGAAAGCTGAGATCCTCAGCTGCTTCTGCTACGTTCTCCCGAAATAAATGTATATATTTTTTATTTTAACCCTCTAATTTCTCAATTTGCCCCCATCTGATCAGGTTTGCAACAAATTTGCCCCACAGCTGCTGTTTAGATTAGCAAATAACCACAGAGTTGTGTGTAAATCAAAGGTTTGCACAAACCTTTTATGTTCGACTCATTTCAAGATGGCGGCAGTCTCGCTTGTTTTCTCTAAACTACAGCTGTTCAAAGAGCTATCTATGACAGGTAAGATAGTTGCTCATCGTTTTTCCAGTTAAAACATCTGAATAATCACTTGGTCCTTGTTTCGGAATGTGGCGCGTTCAGATTAGAAGATTTTCAGGTTTGTGAACAGATTGGGTTCATTTTAAGCTCAAATGCTTTGATTAGTTGCGGTCTACACTCCTCTCCAGGCCAGCGGTCACTCTTTCAGGGATGAAGATGTTCACATCCTTGATAGAGAGGAACAATGGTTTGAGAGAGGAGTAAAGGAGGCCATCTTTGTGAAAAGAAACCGTCCATCATTAAACAGAGGTGGAGGCCTCCGGGTTCAACTGTCCCCCACTTACAATGCTGTTATTGCTAGTATCACTCAGCCCTCTGTGAATAGCAAACAACCATCAGGGTGCTAACGATCCATCGTTAGGCTGATGGTCCTCCTTGATCATGTGAGCAGCTGGTTTCAGGCTGTCATCAGCCAACTGGTTGATCCACTGTGAGAGGGTGCTATTTATAAGACTGAGCTGAATACAGCAGCTCAGACTGAGGAAGTCTTTCGGACGAAAGACGAAACGTTTCTACAATTTTTTTGCTTTGTTGTTGTTTTTTAACGTCCAGAGGACCAGACTTAAGCTTTTTTAGTCTTTGATTAGTTGGTTTACAAAACTTTTTATCTCTCCGGATAATTTTCCCGATCACCCGCTCCAGCCAGGGAGCACCACACAGACATAAGAAGGTCATGTCCAGTTTCTGACTGGTAAATTAGCGATGATGTCACTCATTAAGCAGGTGTAAGGGGAGTGTATTTACCTGCATGCACCACCTGCCTCCCGACACATTGTCATGAGTTAATGTTTTACCACCACCTGCCAGAGGAGACCAAAGGCATGTTTTTGTGCTCGTCTCTTGTCTTAATAAGAGCGGAGGAGAACCGACGATGGATCACAAAACATTTCATTTAGGCCTCTGGATTATGAGTTCTTCACCTTCTGACCTCTGAACTAGGGAACAGGGCAGCCATGGGTTGAGAAGCTCATCTTCAATGATTGGTTCTGGGGCTCGTGCATGGCGAGCACTTCCTGGAAGCTGATTGACTCGTGGGTCAGCTGAGCACGAACGAGACCACTTCCTGCTTTATTTTGACTTCTGCAGAAGCTTCTGTTGAACTTGCAGCAAATAAACCAAAAAAAAAAAGCTCAATATAATTAAACCAACCTTAGAGTCAGTTTTAAATTCAAGATGGCCGCCACTGCTAATAGACTACAAAACAAAAATACCTGAACCTACAAATATTGAGCCAAAGTTTGGCATGGTAGTTGGGAGTTGTTCCCAACAGGATTCTTTGCTCCACGCTCGCTCGCAGCTGTAAAAAGCGTTAGCTTAGCTTAAGCTGTTTGCTTCTCGTTAAAGCTCACACACAGACACTCATGTCAGTGTCAACGTGGCGAGGGGGAGGAGCGATTATGACAAATTAATCTGATTTGTGAGCGAAACAGTTTCTATCTGAAACACAATATACCGGATATCTTTAAAACAATGTTGTCAGCAGTCCACGACTCCACGGTCATTTATAGCTCTGCAGGGTGCAACGCTGCACTGAGCGAGCAGATGCCTTCAGTGACCGGCGTCTAGTGGCGTTCCAGATTAGTGGACACTGGGGAATGTGACGACACACACCGCTTCTATTGATAAAAGATTGGTTTATAGTTCTGCTTTCCTCAGGTAAACGCAGCTTTGCTTCATTTGACCCGTTCTACTGAAATGTCTTCCCCTCAGACCACATCTTGGGCGTATTTTTCAGAGCCACACACGTGCTTGAACGCTCAGGTCTTGGCAGGATGATTGGCGGCTGTGGCTGTGTGCTGATGGTGTTGCTGGAGATGTCACCGGATCCTCAGCCATCAGCCGCGCTGCTCTAAAGATGACTGACGGCTCGAATGGCCGAGCCTCCGTGTGCTGAAACTCTTCCATAAGCGTGCCGATTATTGGCCCTGACCTTAACTCATAATGACACAATTATTCTCACTTCTCAGAGTCAAAACGTGGCAGAAACACTGTGGGTGTTTCACGGTGAGCCTTCAGGGAAATAGACTTGATGTGACAAACCAAACCAAAAGTCTTCAGCTGACTTTTTACAACGGTCCAATTAAACATGATGTATTAGAAGTAGCTGGGAAAAGTTAACCTACAAACCAGATTCCAAAAAAGTTGGGCCACTAAACAAATTGTGAAAAAAGAAAAACTGAATGCAATGATGTGGAGGTGCCAACATCTAATATTTTATTCAGAATAGAACACAAATCATAGATCAAAAGTTTAAACTGAGAGAATGTATCTTTTTTTTTATTTTTTTTTAGATGGCCTCCCTTCTCACCTTATAGCCATCCTCTCACTCCAATATGTATTTATTTTTTTAAACATTAGAGAATGTATCAATTTAAGGGAAAGTCCATTTTTACCACTGTGTGGCATCCCCCCTTCTTACAACACTCAACAGACGTCTGGGGACAGAGGAGACCAGTTTCTCAAGTTTAGAAATAGGAATGCTCTCCCATTCATGTCTAATACAGGCCTCTAACTGTTCAATCGTCTTGGGCCTTCTTTGTCACACCTTCCTCTTTATGATGCACCAAATGTTCTCTATAGGTGAAAGATCTGGACTGCAGGCTGGACATTTCAGTACCGGATCCTTCTCCTACGTAGCCATGATGTTGTGATTGCTGCAGAATGTGGTCTGGCATTATCTTGTTGAAAAATGCAGGGTCTTCCCTGAAAGAGATGACGTCTAGATGGAGCATATGTTGTTCTAGAACCTGAACATAGTTCTCTGCATTAATGGTGCCTTTCCAGACATGCAAGCTGCCCATGCCACAAGCGCTCATGCAACCCCATACCATCAGTGATGCAGGCTTCTGAACAGAGCGTTGATAACAACTTGGGCTATCCTTGTCCTCTCTGGTCCGGATGACATGGCGTCCCAGTGTTCCATAAAGAACTTCAAATTGTGACTCATCTGACCACAGAACAGTCTTCCATTTTGCCACACTCCATTTTAAATGACCCCTGGCCCACTCAATGGTGAATCCAAACAGCTGTAGTGATATAGGCCTTTGTCTTGACCTTCAAGTACACCTCTCCACATCTCTCTGAAACTCTAAGGGTTACACCTTCTTGAAGCCCTCAAGGAGACAGATGGACACTTATATATTTTTACAATTATTATGAATTAATGGACACTAATTAATCAGATTGAACTTTCTCTTTAATGTGTGTTAATTCAGAATTGATCTACAGTATATTTTTGTCATTATTAATGATGATCTGTTACTTTCATGAGCTATGACCTTCTGCTGGTTTTATTTCTGCAAAATAAGCAGACTCTGTCGCTAAGGCAGAAGTCAGGGTAAGAGCTGTTCTCTCCCTTCTCTTGTGTTGTCTATGAAGTTAGCCATAACATTTTTCTGTGCTCACAAGCAGGCCACCTGGCTGTTTATGTAAACAGTTTTCCTGCTGTCCGTCAAGAGTCTTTTCTGCCTATGGGATCATACTTCCATCTTTTATTTTGTTAACCAGCCTGTAGCCGTTGAGGAGGTGGGGAGACCCCACCTCCCCCATATAATGGGCACTTCCTATTTGGAAGTTAGTGTTTCGAGGAGTACGAACTGTCAACCTGCTCTCTCCTCTGGGGAAAGCTGGAGTCGGCCCGGTCATATGTCAACGACCCACGTCTCAGCTGGAGTTACAGTAAAGCTTACTGTAATTCACTCACTCATCTTCTGGAAGAATTTGTTTTCTGAAGTTTTACTTTGAAAGTCAGTCTGTGCGCTCGACCGTTGGTCCCTGCCGAGGGAGGCGAGTTCCTCGTATCGTGAATCAGCACACTCACGCTGAAGTCCAACTGGACGGCCACTGGACAAACCCATCCACGTGTGTGTCCACAAACTTCTCCACTCTTGTCTCCAAGAGACGAACCTCCAACAGGTAAAGAGCCGTGGTGTGTTTGAACGTGCGGGAGCCCAGCAATCTGCTCGTGTGGGGGAAACGGTGTCACCTAGTCTGGTTCAAAGTAAACAACTTTAGCTTAACTTAGCTCCAGAACTCCTTCCTCCTATTTCTTATTTTTCATAAGCTATTTAATATGTTTGTTTTCATCATGGTAAACTTTAAGTAATGTGCCAACAGAAAGGTCCAACTGTCTGTTTGTTTTAATTTGAATTCTTGTCAACGTAGTTATTAAATCAGAGCTAATATCGATACAAATGTTTAATGTAATTCTTGTGATAGTTTCAATAAAAGGTCTATTTTTTGGTAGACCAATATAAGTTGAGTCTAAGCGTGAAATTACATTTCTTGTCTAATCACAGTAAAAACAACTTAGTATCGGAAAAAGGAAGAACTCGCACTTTGGTGGCAGTTTGTGCAAGATTAAAGTCTGCTAAACTGCGCATCCAATAATGGTGGCTCAGTAAGTGTTTAAATACCTTACTATACATCATTATTTATTCAATTACAATTGGTGGCTCGTCCGAGTTCCTGGAACGTTTATTAAGTTGTTTGGTGTAGCTTATTTTTGTTAACGGTGTTTGTTGGCATTAGTTTACATCCTGGTTTTGGGCTTGTAAGAATAGTTTTGGCTGGTGAGTGTCCGGGAGTTGCTAAAAGTGGCATTGTCTGGATTATTTTCCCGTTAGAATTATTTTTTCATTCACATTTGAGCGTGTGCTTGGAGCGGGTGCGTGATAAATGTTTTGTCTGTGCTTGTGAGACGTTTCATTACGTGTCACGAGGCTGCCTGCATTTTTTCATTGTTGTGACCGCCGTGTCACGATCCTGCTTCATTTTCTTACATCTGCGATTTACTGTTAAACGTCTGTTTCACTCTTTGCTGCTCCATTTTTACCTAATCTGTTACAACGTGTTTGCCGAGGTTCGGGAAAACCCACTCCGCTTTGGGCCAGACCGAGGTCCGGTTCCGTTTGACGTAAAGTCCGTTGTTGTACACAGTTAGCGTGCTGCCTCCCCTGGGGGCGTGAGAGTTGGCTTGGATGTGTTGTGCTCGTTAACAGAATTTTCTGCGGTGTAAAAGTCGTTTATTTTGTGGAAGAGAGTCCAGTACTTTGAGCCGAGCTAATGCTAAACGGTACCGACAAGATGGCTGCTTAAAACGCTGTGCTTGGTCGATTGCGCTGTATGTGTTGACGCATGCGCAGTGGGTGAAGCCCCGCTCCTCGTCAACTCTCAGTTCACGGCTACTTGTCCCAGACGTGTTTCCGTGCTTGTTTGTCCATTACTGTCTTTGAAAAGACTGTTTAATCGCGGTGTTTTTGAGATTTTAGTGGGTGGACAGAGCCGGTTGCTCTGAAAAACTGCCGATCGCCATGTGACCAGGTCACGTGACACCGATTTTGCCGGTTTTATGAGGACCGACCTTATTTCTTTTGAACGCAGTTTAAAAGTTTTCACAGTTCAACCGATTTTGCTCACATGATTTCGTTTTTGTGAGCCTGGGGCTCTGAAGCTGTACCACGTAACGCTTTGGGTCTGTCTGCTTGATGCTTTTCATCCGTGTTAGATGTCTGTGGGCTAAAAAACTGCAGCTTCGCTCGCTGGTGATAACAGCGCCTCTATAGCGGTCAGATAGAGAAATTACAGTCGCTGTGATAAACTCACTTCCAGCGCTGTGACCCCTGCTGGTTACATTAGAAGACGCAGTCTTCCTGTAATGTGTACATGTTAAATGTTCCTGTTTTAAACGGGAAACATTTTGAGAATATTGTACTCACAGCACACTTTAATTTGATTTTCACATATAATCAAATGTTGATGGCAGGACAGTTACACAGATTTAATACAGACATGTCTGTTGTTGATAAAATTTGACACTTTTATCATTGATTCTGTGCAAAACAAACTGTTTTTATTTTTATTTTAAACTGCAAGTTTAAAATAACACACATGAGGCTTCTTTTGTCTTGGTTTTCACAAAAAATCTCAAAACGACAGCCGTTTTGTTTGACCTTGTCACAGGTCGACAAATTACTAAACATCACTGACTTTTATTTCATTTAACATCTTGGATGTTTTCTGAGCAGCTCATACACTTTGCATATTTGCAAGCTGCGAAATGAGACCCGCTTTACTTGATTTTTCACAGAACATCAGTACAAAGATGGACGTTCAAACAGGTGAACCACCTGAGGAGGCCTCTTGTTCTGTTTATCCTAGATGGATGGATGGGGGCCTTGGGATTCCTGCCCGTGCTTGCCGCAAAAAGGGGGAATCTGCCTCATCGTATGCTAATTACTTAGCTGCTAGGAACGTCCGTCAGGATAAGTGGGAAAGTCCCCTGTCATTCTACGACAGGCTAATCTCGGTCTACTCCGGGGGCAAAACTATTCCTGGACTAGAGGAAAATATGGAGTTTAAACGTCTTTTCATTATGAATCTTATGCCTTTTCAAATGAAATGTGTTCATTTCAAGGTTGATTGCAAAAAAGATTCCATGGAAGTGATAAGACAATATGCTGCGTCAGTTTTTGAGGCCGAAATACAACCTAGGATACCATCAGAGGGTTGTACAGGTCAAAAGGTCACATCCCACTCGCAGGAAGTAGTAGAGGTTCCCTCTCCTTCAAAGTGCGAGAGGTCACAGGTTTTTCATAATAACATACATCAGCATGGTGCTACGAGCTGTAGGAGTTCTGAACCCCCTGCCCCTCAGGTTGAAAACCTTGAGAGGAGCAGAGAACCACACAAGGTAGGTGTTCGCCCTCAAGATGAACCCAGATGGTCCGGATCGAACCAAAAGAGTTCTCTCATGGATCTCACTGTGGGTGAACTTCGAGAGATGTTGATGTCTGGGTACCGTGACCCTTTGAAAAGTGGTCTGTCCCGACATGTGCCCCCGAGAAGCGGCCCTCCTGCCCCTGCCCCGCTCGAGACATGCAATGAGTCACACATGCTCCAGATTATGGAAGCGGCGCCTCCGCGCGAGGACGTGACTGAGGATGTGGTTTGTTTGTCAAATGATTTGAATGTTACAGTGGTTGACCAAGCTGAGACAACGTGTGACGTGGTCCTTGATGATAACACAAACAACGTTGTTCAACCTGACGAAGCGACGCGCAGCACTGCCTTTTGCTACAACTCAGTGCACACAGTTGACATCGACAATGTCAACACTGACATGAATGCTGACGGCAAACAAATTGCTGATGATCAGCGTACTAAAAGTCCAGATGCTGACAGCAAACAAATTGCTGAAAATCCGCATCCTGAAGGTCATGTGGCAGACTGCCATCATGATGCTGACAGCGACGATGATTACACAGACAGAGTCACACGTACACAGAAACGTGTGGAAAAACCTGAACGGTTTCTGTGTAACTTTATAAAAAGGGGGATAGCTAAGAGAGCTTACCTCCCACTCACATTGGAAGGGGTCCTAGAGCAAGAAGCGCTCCTGGTTAGCGGCTCAGACGTGTCTATCATGTCAGCCATACTGTTTGAGGAGCTAAGGACCGCCGCTAACGATGTTGGCAGGCAAATACCCTTTGTGAGAGACACTCATGGTGAGCAACAAGGCCTCGCAAAGACGAGTACAACCCTAATAGCCATGGTTCACATGCAGATTGGCGAGATGTCACTATACCACCCGGTATATGTGTCTGAACTTGACTCACTCAGGGCCCCATTTGTGGTCGGCCAAGATTTTATAAATCGCTTTGAAGCGATTATAAATTATGGAAATCAGACAATGTGGGCCACAGTGAGCAGTCCACTGCCATTCGTGGTACCTCCCCAAGGTCAGGACGCTGACTGTCTAACAACAGGTACCGCTGAGGTCACATGGGATTCCCCAACCGAGACCACAAGCCCGGTAAGTGAACCTTCATATACAGGTGAGACAGAGGAGACTCAACAATTTGACCAGACTCTGGCCCATCACGAGGACCTCCTCTGCGAGCTGACACCTTCAGCACTCCCTGACCACTTCCTACCACAGGTAGATGAAGGTGTGGAGATCCAAGAGTCCCACACCGATGACGCTGTACTGTCCTGTGGGACAGGTAATTCGGCATACGGCCAAGTTTTCAGTGAAGTCTTGGTTCAAGGACATCTGAGCCCACAAGGTGACAGTCTACTACACGCTGACAGTCACTTGGACTTCATTGTTACAGATTTTGAGGACCCCTCCTCTAACAGAAGGGGGGCAGACTCACACTTCCTACCACAGGTAGAAGACGGTGTACAGATCCAAGGATCACACACCGAGGACGCTGTACTGTCCTGTGGGACAGGTAATTCGGCAAACAGCCAAGCGGTCAGTGAAGTCTTGGTTCAAGGACATCTGAGCCCACAAGGTGACAGTCTACAACACTCTGGCAGTCACTTGGACTTCATTGTTACTGATTTTGAGGACCCCTCCTTAAACAAAAAGGGGGCGGACTCACACTTCCTACCACAGGTAGAGGACGGTGTAGAGGTCCAAGGATCACGCACCGAGAACGTTGTGCTGTCCTCTGGGACAGGTAATTCAGTTATCAGCCAAGCGTTCGATGAAACCTTGGTTCAAGAGCGTTTGAATCTAGAACTACTCAGAGATGACATAGTTCTTACAGACTCAAAGAGCACCTCTTCATTCATGAAGTGGAATGACATACATCACAACGACAGAGACACGCCTGCGACGGCGCCGACAGTTGTGACACACCTGCATTACGCAGAAAGAGGTAAACGTACAGAGATACGTTGGCCGAGACCTATAAGGTTCCTGTACAAGGTTCCCCATAAACTGCGCGAACAGCTTAAACTAAACATTGGCATCCTAACTCGTGCCCATGGACGGACGTCCACACCCGTGTGCTTGGTCCCTCATGACCACAGGGGGGTGATGTTAGGCCAGGCCCATGTCAAGGACAAAGATTTCATTAACCCCGCAAACGACAAAGAGCTCGGAAACTCACAGACTTCATGGGAAAAGAAGGTCGTCCAAGCACAGGATAGTAAATAAGCTTAAACAGTTTAAACTATTCTAGTTGCGAAAAGAAACCGTTCCAACTAGAACTTAGAAACGCTAAGCATAAAACCCACAACAAAAACTAACCTTAACAACCGTTTAAATCTGCAGGATTTAATTGACATCGGTTATAAAGCTAAGAACTGTTTTTCTTGTGTGTGACGTGGAATCTGACGACCAGAGTGAGTTTGACGTAGTGAAACGTTGTTTTTTAGTTGCTTAATTGCTACTTTTGTGTTATTGAAGTTGTTATTGTTTTCTGAACACTCCCAGCCAAAAGAGGTTTTGATTGTTGATAAGTTGAAAACTTGAATGGATTTTAACTATGCCAACATGCTGTTCATTTTGTTAAAGATCTCAATCTTTGAAGAGTCATAGTAGATTAATACTACTTAAGGTACTATAATCTACACTGATCTCCCAATCATTTAGGTAGAACCGATGCGATCGTTTCTATTCTAGATCTATTCATTTTGATGAGTCTCGCCATAGACTTCAAAATTTTTAGGGATTACCAAATCTTGCGTCGTTCGTCTAAAAGACAACAGACATTTAGACCAAACTAGTTTCATTTTTTATTTTAGTTTAACCTAAACTAAATAATGAATGGAGGAATAGTTTGAATGAAGAGGCCTTCGTTAAAGAAGCCCTCCCCATTTCTATAGGTATAGATCCCTATATCTGATTTTTACAGCATTGATCCACCCCTTAATTGGTAATTGTAGCTGATCTAATCCATGATAGCTTACATACCAGGTGCATATAGGTAGAGCCTAATGTAAAATCCCAATCATAAGCCCACCTAAAACCACATAATTGCATGACACATTGAACCAGGGTGGCACCGACTGGAAGCCAACCAGCCTGCAACCTTCGATGTGGGGACCTGCTGATCCAACGTTGGTCTTCAACCTTCATCCAAGGCCCGCCTCCTCTGCTTCAATCGAGGGATCCCCTCTACATGCTGATTAAATTCCATTCTTGCTGATGAAATCAATAACCCCCATCGTTGTGGATTTACCGTTGTGGATTATAAGACTTTGTTTCCAAGGGATCACAGACTCAGTTTTCCATGGGTTAACAGACTATGTTTTCCAAAGGATTGAAAGCTTACCGCAATGGGATTACCTACGAACAGTATGGAATTTCCAAAAACATTATGGGAGTATATTTTTGAAATTTTTTTTCTTCCACTTGCTGGATTACATAAAGGTCAGAGACATTCGGTGGTATCGTTTCGTGTTGGAACTCATCCCCAAGGACAGGCGATGACTTCCAAAAAGGGGGACTGTAGTGATATAGGCCTTTGTCTTGACCTTCAAGTACACCTCTCCACATCTCTCTGAAACTCTAAGGGTTACACCTTCTTGAAGCCCTCAAGGAGACAGATGGACACTTATATATTTTTACAATTATTATGAATTAATGGACACTAATTAATCAGATTGAACTTTCTCTTTAATGTGTGTTAATTCAGAATTGATCTACAGTATATTTTTGTCATTATTAATGATGATCTGTTACTTTCATGAGCTATGACCTTCTGCTGGTTTTATTTCTGCAAAATAAGCAGACTCTGTCGCTAAGGCAGAAGTCAGGGTAAGAGCTGTTCTCTCCCTTCTCTTGTGTTGTCTATGAAGTTAGCCATAACATTTTTCTGTGCTCACAAGCAGGCCACCTGGCTGTTTATGTAAACAGTTTTCCTGCTGTCCGTCAAGAGTCTTTTCTGCCTATGGGATCATACTTCCATCTTTTATTTTGTTAACCAGCCTGTAGCCGTTGAGGAGGTGGGGAGACCCCACCTCCCCCATATAATGGGCACTTCCTATTTGGAAGTTAGAGTTTCGAGGAGTACGAACTGTCAACCTGCTCTCCTCTCTGAAAGCTGGAGACGTCCCGGTCAGGTGTCAACGACCCACGTCTCAGCTGGGATCATAGTAAAGCCTTACTTTGATCCATTCACTCTCCTTTCTGAAGAATTTGTTTTCTAAAGTTTTATTTTGAAAGTTCAACCAGTGCGATTGGAGTCTGTTCCTGCCGGTGAACGCGTGCTCCCGCTCGTCTGACCCAGTCATACACGCACGAAGTCATCTGGACGCTCACTGGACCACACAGTCCGTTAGTGTCCACAAACTTCTCAGTCCTCACCTCGCAAGACGTCTCGTCACCAGGTAAAGAGGCTTGTTTGTATGCTGCACGTGTGAGAAGCCCAGCTAAGATCCGTATGGGAAAGCTTGCCACCCTGGTTGTTTTCAAAATAATTAACTTTAGCTTAACTTAGCTCCAGAACTCCTTCCTCCTATTTCTTATTTTCCATAAGTATTTAATATGTTTGTTTTCATCATGGTAAACTTTAAGTAATGTGCCAACAGAAAGGTCCAACTGTCTGTTTGTTTTAATTTGAATTCTTGTCAACGTAGTTATTAAATCAGAGCTAATATCGATACAAATGTTTAATGTAATTCTTGTGATAGTTTCAATAAAAGGTCTATTTTTTGGTAGACCAATATAAGTTGAGTCTAAGCGTGAAATTACATTTCTTGTCTAATCACAGTAAAAACAACTTAGTATCGGAAAAAGGAAGAACTCGCACTTTGGTGGCAGTTTGTGCAAGATTAAAGTCTGCTAAACTGCGCATCCAATAATGGTGGCTCAGTAAGTGTTTAAATACCTTACTATACATCATTATTATTCAATTACAATAGGAATCACTGATTTTTATTTAATTTCACATCCTGACATCACATGGTGAGAATACACACTGTGACATGCGACCCATTTTACTTGAGTTTTCACAGAAGATCAGTACAAAGATGGACGTCCTGACAGGTGCATCAACAAATTGTGGGCTTGTTTCATCATTTGAAAGGTGCTTAGCTGCTAAGAACGTCCTACAGGGACCAGGTGAACATCCCCTGGTGTTTTACGACAGGCTCCTCTCTGCTTGCACAAAGGACAAAACTGTCCCTGGATTGGAGGAAAATGTGGAGTTTAAACGTCTTTTCATTATGAATCTTATGCCTTTTCAAATGAAATGTGTTCATTTTCTGGTTGATTGCAAAAAAGATTCTATGGAAGTGATAAGACAATATGCTACGTCAGTTTTTGAGGCTGCTCCTCTTTCGTCTCAGGTTGAAAACCCTGTGATGAGCAATGAACCACAAAAGGCAGATGTTCGCTCTCTAGATGAACCGAGATGGTTCAGATCGAACCAAAAGAGTTCTCATCTAGGTCTCACAGTGGGTGAACTTCGAGAGAAGTTGATGTCTGGGAACCGTGACCCTTTGAAAAATGGTCTGTCCCGACATGTACCCCCGAGAAGCGGCCCTCCTGCCCCAGGCCCTCGAACTGCACAGTTCGAGACATGCAAAGAGTCACACAAGCTCCAGATTATGGAAGCGGCGCCTCCGCGCGTGGACGTGACTGAGGTTGTGAGTTGTTTGTCAAATGATTTGAATGTTACAGTGGTTGACCAAGCTGACACAACGTGTGATGTTGTCCTTGATGATAACACTAACGAAGTTGTTCATCCTGATGAAGCGACGCGCAGCACTGCCTTTTGCAACAACTCAGTGCACACAGTTGACAACAACAACGTCGACACTGACATAAATGCTGGCAGCAAACAAATTGCTGAAAATCCACATCCTGAAGGTCATGAGGCAGACAGCCATCATGATGACGGCGACAATGATTACACGGACAGAGTCACACGTACACAGAAACGTGTGGAGAAACCTGAACGGTTTCTGTGTAACTTTATGAAAAGGGGGATAGCTAAGAAAGCTTACCTGCCACTCAGACTGGAAGGGGTCTTCGCGCGAGAGGCACTCCTGGATAGCGGCTCAGATGTGTCTATCATGTCAGCCAAACTGTTTGAGGAGCTAAGGACCGCCGCTAACGATGTTGGCAGGCAAATACCCTTTGTGAAATACACTTATGGTGAGCAACAAGGCCTTGCAAAGACGAGCACAACCCTAATAGCCATGGTTCACATGCAGATTGGCGACATGTCACTATACCACCCGGTATATGTGTCTGAACTTGACTCACTCCAGACTCCATTTGTGGTTGGCCAAGATTTTATAAATCGCTTTGAGGCGATTATAAATTATGGCAATCAGACACTGTGGACCACAGTGAGCAGTCCACTGCCATTCGTAGTACCTCCCCAAGGTCAGGACACTGACTGTCTGACAACAGGTACCGCTGAGGTCACATGGGATTCCCCAACAGAGACCACAGACCCGGTAAGTGAACCTTCGACTACAGGTGAAACAGAGGAGACTCAACAGGTGGACCAGACTCTGGCCTATCCCGAGAACCTCCTCTGCGAGCTGACACCTTCAACACTCACTGCACACTACCTACCACCGGTAGAAGATGGTGTGGAGATCCATGGGTCCCACACCGATGACGCTGTACTGTCCTGTGGGACAGGTAATTCGGCATACAGCTTAGATTTCAGTGAATTCTTGGTTCAAGGACGTCTGAGTCCAGAAGGTGACAGTCTACAACACGCTGACAGTCACTTGGAATTCATGGTTACAGATTTTGAGGACCCCTCCTTAAACAAAAGGGGGGCAGACTCACACTTCCTACCACAGGTAGAGGACGGTGTAGAGGTCCAAGGATCACGCACCGAGAACGCTGTGCTGTCCTCTGGGACAGGTAATTCAGTTATCAGCCAAGCTTTCAATGAAACCTTGGTTCAAGAGCATTTGAATCTAGAACTACTCAGAGATGACATAGTTCTTACAGACTCAAAGAGCACCTCTTCATTCATGAAGTGGGAAGACATAC
Source organism: Garcialebias charrua (assembly GCA_038048925.1). Lineage (NCBI taxonomy): Eukaryota > Metazoa > Chordata > Actinopteri > Cyprinodontiformes > Rivulidae > Garcialebias > Garcialebias charrua. The sequence continues at coordinate 18,785 of JBBPBX010035557.1, forward strand.
ATCACAACGACAGAGACACGCCTGCGACGGCGCCGACAGTTGTGACACACCTGCATTACGCAGAAAGAGGTAAACGTACAGAGGTACGTTGGCCGAGACCTATAAGGTTCCTGTACAAGGTTCCCCATAAACTGCGCGAACAGCTTAAACTAAACAATGGCATCCTAACTCGTGCCCATGGACGGACGTCCACACCCGTGTGCTTGGTCCCTCATGACCACAGGGGGGTGATGTTAGGCCATGCCCATGTCAAGGACAAAGATTTCAATAACCCCACAAACGACAAAGATCTCGCAAACTCACAGACTTCATGGGAAAAGAAGGTCGTCCAAGCACAGGATAGTAAATAAACTAAACAGTTTAAACTATTCTAGTTGCGAAAAGAAACCGTTCCAACTAGAACTTAGAAACGCTAAGCATAAAACCCACAACAAAAACTAACCTTAACAACCGTTTAAATCTGCAGGATTTAATTGACATCGGTTATAAAGCTAAGAACTGTTTTTCTTGTGTGTGACGTTGGAATCTGACGACCAGAGTGAGTTTGACGTAGTGAAACGTTGTTTTTAGTTGCTTGATTGCTACTTTTGTTGTTATTGAAGTTGTTATTGTTTTCTGAACACTCCCAGCCAAAAGAGGTTTTGATTGTTGATAAGTTGAAGACTTAAATGGATTTTAACTATGCCAACATGCTGTTCATTTTGTTAAAGATCTCAATCTTTGATGAGTCATAGTAGATTAATACTACTTAAGGTACTATAATCTACACTGATCTCCCAATCATTTAGGTAGAACCGATTCGATCGTTTCTATTCTAGATCTATTCATTTTGATGAGTCTCGCCATAGACTTCAAAATTTTTAGGGATTACCAAATCTTGCGTCGTTCGTCTAAAAGACAACAGACACTTAGACCAAACTAGATTTCATTTTTTTATTTTAGTTTAACCTAAACTAAATAATGAATGGAGGAATAGTTTGAATGAAGAGGCCTTCGTTACAGAAGCCCTCCACATTTCTATAGGTATAGATCCCTATTTCTGATTTTTACAGCATTGATCCACCCCTTAATTGGTAATTTTAGCTGATCTAATCCATGATAGCTTACATACCAGGTGCATATAGGTAAGGCTTAATGTAGAATCCCAATCATAAGCCCACCTAAAACCACATAATTGCATGACACATTGAACCAGGGTGGCACCGACTGGAAGCCATCCAGCCTGCAACCTTCGATGTGGGGACCTGCTGATCCAACGTTGGTCTTCAACCTTCATCCAAGGCCCGCCTCCTCTGCTTCAATCGAGGGATCCCCTCTACATGCTGATTAAATTCCATTCTTGCTGATGAAATCAATAACCCCCATCGTTGTGGATTTACCGTTGTGGATTATAAGACTTTGTTTTCCAAGGGATCACAGACTCAGTTTTCCATGGGTTAACAGACTATGTTTTCCAAAGGATTGAAAGCTTACCGCAAAGGGATTACCTACGAACAGTATGGAATTTCCAAAACATTATGGGAGTATAATTTTGAACTTTTTTTGATTTTTTTTTTTTTCCACTTGCTGGATTGCATAGAGGTCAGAGACATTCGGTGGTATCCTTTCGTGTTGGAACTCATCTCCAAGGACAGGCGATGACTTCCAAAAAGGGGGACTGTAGTGATACACCTAGCCTCTGTTATTTTAGGCTTGACCTTCAAGTACACCTCTCTGCATCTCTCTGAAACTCTCAGTGTTACACCTTCTTGAAGCCTTCAAGGAGACGAGTAAACACTATTTTGGTTAACAATTATTATGAATTAATGGACACTAATTAATCAGATTGAACTTTCTCTTTAATGTGTGTTAATTCAGAATTGATCAAACAGTATTTCTGTCATTTCAATGATGATCTGTTACTTGCATGACTTTGACCCTTCGGCTGGTTTATTTCTGCAGAACACGCAGTCTTTGAATCTAAAGCACAAGGTCAGAGTAAACGTAACTTGCAGCTTCTTTTGTGTTGTCTATGAAGTTAGACATAACATTAGCTGTGCTCACAGGCAGGCCATCTGGCCGATTTATGTAAACAGTTTTCCTGGTGTCCGTCAAGAGTCTTTCTGCCTATGGAATTAAACTTCCATCTTTTATTTTGTTAAAACCCGCCAATAGTTATGAAGGAGGTGGGTCAGATCCCGCCTCCCTATAAATGGGCACTTCCTGCATTTGTTTTTAGAGTTTGGAGGAGAACGAACTGTCAACTTGCTCTCTCCTCTGGAAAAGCTGGAGACGGCCCGGTCATTGTGCCAACTCGACCCACGTCTCAGCTGAGAGTCGCGGCAAAGCCTTGCTGTGCCTCAACACTCATTTCTGAAAGAGTTTGTTTTCTGAAGTTTTATTTTGAAAGTGCAGCCAGTAGCTGGCTCTGTTCCTGCCGGGAGAAGCGGTTCTTCTTACTCGTCTGAATCAGCTCACACGCGCGGAGGTCATCTGGGCGTGAACTGGACAACACAGTCCGTTAGTGTCCACAAACCTCAACTCTTATCTCCAAGACATATCGTCAACAGGTAACGAGGCGTTGATTGTGTCCTGAACGTGTGGGAAGCCCAGCTGAACCGTCTGGGAAGGTGCCACTCTGGTTGTTTCAAATAATTAATTTCAGTTAACTTAGCTTTCATCTTCTTCCTCCTATTTCTTATTTTTCATAAGCATTTAATCTGTCA
>JBBPBX010035558.1:5574-22341 GCA_038048925.1 Garcialebias charrua
GGACGTAGCCTTTTTCACGACAACCAGAAGTAGCATTTCTTGGTGGTGGGAAATCCCAGTGGGGCTGCAAAGCAAAAGAAGAAACAGGAAAAGAAAAAAGAAAAAAGAAGTGTCTGCTATTCAAAATGTTCTGCTAATTAGTAACTTAAAAAAAAAAGCTAGAAATGAGGAGGAAGATTTCAAGCTAACCAGCAATGTTAGCTTGGAAGCGTTGCCTTCTACAAAGGAGCACAACCTGAGTTAACAGCAGCAGCTACGGTAACTACCGGTATACAGTACTGAAGAAACTTCTACGGTAGAAGAGCTAACAAAACAAGGTAATGCTTCAAGTACAAAGAGTCTGAGCTGGTGAGGGTGCTGGACTTCGAGAACTTGGTTTGTGACTTTGCATAGAAAAAGACCAGAAAGAAGAACTTCTAAATGTAAGAGCCACTGTGATTTCTGTGCAATAATAATAATAATAATAATAATAAATTCAATTTATAACGCACTTTTCATTAATGAAAATCTCAAAGTGCTACAAAGTGCAACAGAATTAAATGTCAATAAAACAAGTAATAAAACAAGTAAAATCAATAACAGTATCAACTAAGATCAAAGATAGAATCATGAGGAGGCAGAGTATGCTTGGTTAAAAAGAAAGGTCTTCAAGCCGCTCTTAAAGTCAACCAGTGACTGTGGAGCTCTTAGGCAGTCAGGAAGAGAGTTCCACAGGTGGGGGGCAGCCACACTGAAAGCCCGGTCTCCCATGGTCCTTAATTTGGTTCTCAGAATGTGAAGTAGATGACTGTTCTGTGATGTTCTGTAATGTGCAGTGAGTAGTCCTATATAAACTGTTATGATTGTGCAGATAAATGTATTTTGCTTATTTGATATGCTGTCTGCATAACATGAATCTTGCATAATTGTGGTGTGATGCTGAGAGTTATAGAGCTGTAATTGTTTTTTGCAGAGTGTAAAGTTGCCCAGATCTATGGTGGCTGAGGGGTGCAAACGCGCAGCAAAAGTGAACAGCGTTCCAAAACTTGAAACGCGCATCAAAATGAAAACAGCGCGCTGTAAAAAGTGAACAGCGTTCCAAAAAATGAAACGCGTTGCAAACCCAAATGCTACAAATTAAAATGCAGCTGCAACGCAAAAAAGATAACAGCGCTCCAACAGATGAGACGTACTGCAAAAGATGAGACGCACTGCAAAAGATAAATCGCGCTCCCAAAGACGGTCGAACTGCAAACTCCGAGCGACCTGCAAATAGGAAAAGCTACAACGGAAGTGCTCCAGACCACTAGGGGCAGTCGAACAAATAGCAAATCCTAAAGCATATTATAGTTTTCGGAATGGCACTAGTTATTTGTGTATTTTAACTTATTTATTTTAAGAATATTTTACACTTATTCGAAACTATCTCGTTGTATTTGTTTTAATACTGTGCGGAAGAGGAGCAATGCATGAATGCCAAGTTGGGTTAGTGGTCTAAGTCTTAGACTCTAAGAGATGTATTGGGATGCGGGAGACCGGGGTTCGATCCCCGTCTCGGAATTTTTGTGGTATTACTTTTTTTTAAGCCTTTTGTTTTGGATAGATCGGGTGGAATAGATAAATATACATCTACATGTTTATTCTTTGTTGTTGCTTGGTTCGATCTATCCAAAACAAAAGGCTTAAAAAAAAAGAAAGTAATACCACAAAATTTCCGACACCGGGGATCGAACCCGGGTCTCCCGCATCCCAAGACATCTCTTACAGTCTAAGACTTAGACCACTGACCCAACTTGGCATTCATGCATTGCTCCTCTTCCGCACAGTATTAAAACAAATACAACGAGATAGTTTCGAATAAGTGTAAAATATTCTTAAAATAAATAAGTTAAAATACACAAATAACTAGTGCCATTCCGAAAACTATAATATGCTTTAGGATTTGCTATTTGTTCGACTGCCCCTAGTGGTCTGGAGCACTTCCGTTGTAGCTTTTCCTATTTGCAGGTCGCTCGGAGTTTGCAGTTCGACCGTCTTTGGGAGCGCGATTTATCTTTTGCAGTGCATCTCATCTTCTGCAGTATGTCTCATCTGTTGGAGCGCTGTTTTCATTTTTGCGTTGCAGCTGCATTTTAATTTGCAGCATTTGGGTTTGCAACGAGTTTCATCTTTTGGAACGTTGTTCACTTTTTACAGCGCGCCGTTTTCATTTTGATGCGCGTTTCAAGTTTTGGAACGCTGTTCACTTTTGCTGCGTGTTTGCACCCCTCAGCCACCGTACAGATCACTTGGTGACTGTTCTAATGCAACCTACACTCAGTGGTGTTATGTGATGGAATTGTTATATGTTTAGTCGTAACATTTGAGAAGTACTGGTGTGCTTTCTGCTTGGGCGATTTTCAGTGAACACTTTATTGTCATAATCTTTAGCTTTAGGCTTGTGATGATTTATTTCATTGAACTGTTGTGGGATTTATAGTAAAATTGGTGTTAGGTTAGGGAGGGGGACCTGTGAGCTTCGGTGCCCAGGGGCCCCTGGGGTTGTTAATCTGGCCCTGCAAAATGGAAAAAAATATCCTAAAGATCTTAGCAAAGAAGGCCGATCTCAAGGCTGTTTTGGGGCAGCACTCTTTACATACAACACCAAGCCACAACATTATGACTATCTGCCTTAAGTAGTTGGTTTGACTGATGCAGGTTTCCCAAAAACTATTTTCAAACTTTGTTTCTGAACTAAAGCAAATTAATGGATGAAAGACACACACACACACCCTCTCCTTCATCCTCTTCAGTGGTGATGAGCAGTGGAGGTAACTCATCCTCGCTGTCTGGCAGCAGACTTGGGATCCTATTTACTGCAGAACCAATTCCAGAAAGCAACCTGTAATCCCAGGGTCCTGACACCGGAGGTCGGACCATCTCTACAGCTCCAGAGGCATCGGGGACAGAAGAACTGCAAACTCCAGGGTCTGACGCAGATGAGCCAGGCTGAAATCAAACAAACAGCTCCTCTTACACTGATCCCAGTCCACCTCTACAGACATAATTCTATTTTTGACAGTAAATAAATGTTTCCACTCATCACAAGTTGAAACCGTCTAAAACAAGAGGCTTTAGTTTGATAGCTGTGTGGAAGTTTATCTTACCGTTTCTGGATCTGAAGTGAACTCCTGGGAGTTCCTGCTGCTCAGCTTGGTTGTGTCTGCCACCTCTCCGTTGGGCAAGATGCCGTCAGCGAACCACACACGCTTCTGTTCACGTGGACAAGCTGATAACAGATTAAAACATGGAGAGTTCAGGAAAACAAACTAAGATTCAAAGTAGAGATGAGGAACAGAACCTTTGAGCACTCGTACCATCGTTGTTGGGCTGTTTGAGAACGGACACGGGGACCATGACTGTTGGTGGTGGAGAGTTCAGAGTGCCAGCAGCTTGGGCCTGCTGCAGAGGAGGGATGGTGCTGCAATACTCAGACGGGACGTTGGGGTTTGGACTGGGACCCGTAGGACTCATCGACCGCTCACTGTTCTGGGCTAAAACAGAGAGATGCATTTGGAAGTTTCCTTTTGAAACTCAATTTAATTTAATGCTCTTACAAAATAAAATGTAAAAATATAAGTGAGATTTTTCCTAAACTAAAATCTTCAGATTTACACTCTGATTGGCTTTGGTGGCTTATAAAAATACAGTGAAGTCTGTTGGCTTTTGTCAAACCACTTGAGACTCAAATATTACAGTAAGTTTTAGGCCCTGTACACACGTAGCCTGGTGTTTGAAAAACGAATATCTGCGCAAAAAAAAATCTCTGTACATACATGTTCGGATATTTAAAATGTTTGTCTACATGTGCCCATTTATTTTCACCACAGAGCGTTGTAAAGAATCTGCCGAACCCATTGGTGGCAGTGTAGTGCAGTCACAACCCTTCAAAGCAACCAACAACTTCCTGTTATTATTTCTTTTTTTTTTCCCGTTCGTTTGTGTAGACAGACCGCGAGGTTGAACTACTATTAAATACCGTGTTGGAGTACAAAGTTAATAAAACGCAGGAAAATGTCGACTGGGAATCATGTCAGAGCAGGCATGTTGACATTTTAGCACTTTTTTTAGAGCATTATGTGACGTCAGCGCCGCAGCAGCTGTCGGAGAAATACGCAAATCTCCAGTTCTGAAAGTCCACATGCAAACTCGAAAGCGGAGAATTCTCAAATCTCCACTTTGGTCAGAGTTTTTTTATTATTCGTTTATAGCTACATCAACCGGAGTTCACGTGTGGATGAAAGGCCAAACCGCATGATAAACTATTCGGTTTTACTGATATCCGGCTACGTGTGCACAGGGCCTTAGTAAGATAGACAGGGAGTTGAAGCCTCTGGTGTGCCTCATGGTAGTAACAACGCCAGACTGGCTGAGCTGTGAAAAGGTAAGCCGTGATGTTGTGGCTCAGTGATGTGATGACAGATGACAATAGTGTGCGACTGCCTACTCTCTGGACTAAATAACAACAAACAGATTCATTACAGAGGGAAGATCAAGATCAAAAATTGCAAACACTCAATGGAGAACGGTGAAGTCAATCGCAATGCCCACATGAAAGCTTTGTGACTAGGCCGATCATGATAACAAATTTTGCTGGGCGATTAATCATCTCGGAAATTATTGCGATAAACTATAATAGTTTGAAATTTAACAATAATTAGTCATTATTGTCAAATTTAAGAAGAAATGTTTAATTTGTTTTGCATGTAGTACTTTTTTCGACCACTAGATGGCAGTATAAGACTGTTTGAACCCAAGGATGGATAGTAAGGGAGTGAGCAGCATGTCTCTTTAAGAAAAATGAGAGGGAGACCCCTTGAGTTAGTGTTGTTCGATACCAGGATGTCTGGTCTGATGTGATACCGTGTAAAACTCATGCTAGTATCAGTGGTATCGATGCCGACACAGATACTTTTCACAAATACGCCTAATGTGTCAGGTAAACCTAAAAAAAAAGAAATGTATTCAAAATTAAATCTGCATAAAGAATGCAAGACAAAGTAATTCATTTATTTTAAACTCAGAGGTATGTTGGTGCAGTGGCCTCATTTAGTCTGAGCTTATAAAACAAAAGAAAATAACAGGACAACATACAAAATACTGTATGTGAAAATGGTCTTTCAAATAAAAAAAGAAAATAAGGAAAATCAACAAACTATTAAAATAAATTATTAAATATCGATTAAATAATAAAAATGTTTTTAAGATGTTACATTTTTATTCACATTTTGTAGTACTGTATATATTTTTCAGAGTTCTTCACATCTGTTTTATCTCCATTGCTCTGTATAATTTGACGACACCTGGTCTACGTAATCCAATTTAAATGATCTATTCTTTAGGAAACCTTATCTGAATAAATCTAGGCTATTTTGCCCATGTGAGATTATTACTCCAAACTGAATTCATGCAACTATTTGTTGAAGCATGAATTTATTTTGTTGATTATTTCATATCCAAACAACCATTATTTTTTACCCGCTTCTTCCATTTTGGGTCACAGGGGTCGCCGGTGCCCATGTCCAGCAATCACTGTGCGAGGGGCGGGGGACACGGTCACCCTGGATGGGTCGCAAGTCCATCTCAGGGACACGTAGAGACAAACGAGACAAACAACCATTCACTCTCTCACTCACACCTAGAGACAATTTAGAGTTACCAATCAGACCAACATGAATTGGTTATTTCATAACCATATGTATTAATTTGAACAACTCCAACTGCAACAGTTCTTAGCTTGAAGCTCCACATTTCCTCCCTCTGCAACTGGATAGTCCTGCAGCCCTGAGGGACTCCTCCAGAGCCTGTCTTGCCCTGCAGCACCTGACTCTTGGCTCTCCTCCTCTGACCGCTTCATTATAAATGCCTCCTCGTATTCTGTGTTGTGGTTTAACTGGAAGTGTTTTACAAGGTTTGTTGTGTTGCTACAACTCTTTACAGATTTTCCACAAACCTCACAAACTGCTTCTTGGCTGTTGTTAGAGCTGCAATAGCTCCACATGACTCTTATCCTCTGCTGCTGTGTCTACAGACTGAGAGACTGAGCAGCATGCCACTACGCTTACACGCATTATGCACGTACCCAGGTGGAAGTAAATGTAGTTCCCACAAATAAGCATATCATTTAGACAAGATCTCAATAGTTTAGTTACTTTTCACCACCTTACTGTTAATAAAATGCATTACCTGAAATGATTGAATTATCAAAAGTATTGATAAGTTTGATTTAAGTATCGATTCTAGAGCGGATCGTTTTGGTCTAGATAGTATCGATGTTTTAGTGTCAATCTGTACATCACTACTTGACATGACATGGGCCGTCTCTCTTCGGTTTTCAAAATGGTGGACGCTCGGTGTGGCTCTTTAGCATAGCATTTTTCACACTAAACTTTTAATGAAAAAAAAAAAACCAGTACCGTATTTTCTGGAATATAGGTCGCACCGGTTGGCCAATTATTGCCCAAAATTTGGAAAAATCCATAAACGGGTCGCACCTAAATATAAGTCGCACCTATGTCACGTCCTATAGCAGCGAACAGACCTGCATGTACCGATATTTCAATTTTAGCAGGATAAACACCTAAAAAATACATTTGTTAGCTGACATTATTGTAAGAGCCATAAATAGGTTGCACCTAAATATAGGTCGCAGGGCATGTAAAATAGACAAAAAGCTGCAACCTATATTCTGGAAAATACGGTAAACAAGTTCTCAGCTTCTTTTTGCAGAGGAAAACAACTTTTTACACAAAGGCACGGGTTTCAACCATGAATTTTGGAGCTTCGACAAAACAGAGGTTTTTCCCAAGGTTGGCCTTTTAGCTTAGCTTCTTTTAATGATCCAAAAACACAATTTGGGATGGTTGAAATGGATTTTAAAGAAAAAGGAGAAAGGGTGGTGTCAGTGAAGAGCACCAGGGTTGAGCTTTTTTGTCATCCAGTGTCTTCAATAGAAAGAGACACGAAGAAATGATAAAGCTGATAAATGAAGATGAGGTAGGTAATTTTCATTTATCATGCGATTAATTGATTTATCGTTTATTGCAACAGACCTATTTGTGGCTTTTGTGATGACTAATTTGGATCTGAAATGTACCAAAGCACCTGAAACTTTAGTGTGACCTGACTTTACCAAATCACAGTACTGAAGCAGATTTCCACAGCAGCACATCTCATATGAAAACAAGTCCATTAAAATCTCCATTTGAATGAAAGCATCTTTAAACAGGCTCGTGGAAAAGGGTTTTACTGCATCTGGACTTACTGCTTCCACAGCAGAGATGAATGAAGGACTTTCAGCAAAGCTTTTTATGACTAAGAGGTTTTCTCAGTGCCTTCTGGTTGCACTCGCAGGAAGTGCTGAAGCAGCATTAGTCTGCACAATATTGATTAAACATCGTATAGCTTTATTGATCGGGTGGGTACGGACAACAACAAGGTGGCTCACAAAAGCACAGAATCACAGCCACATGATATTAAATCATGTCAGAGACATCATAGCTACTGTATTTACACTCTTGTTATCAAAGTTAGAAAGCAGAAAAAAACACCAAAACATGAACATTCACAATCATCTGTGCAGAAGAGACTGAGGTTGCACTTTGAGGGAAATACTTCAAAAACAAGCAAAAAATAAACATTTGTAATCCCAGCGACGCCTTCACATGCACACAAATTCAAGACCAATGAATAAACTTGAAGCATCTGCACATACATATTCTGAACATAAAAGCAGAACAAAGTTGTACAGCAGCCTCCTCTTACCTCACCGTCACGCTCTTTGCTCAACCGGTCGACATAATAACCAGTCTGTTTCTCAGACTGAAACCACACCAGTCCCCACAGCTTATTTAGAGGCTTTGATTTGCAGGAGTGTGTTGTTAGCATTCATAGGCTGTTAGCTGCAGGCTGCTGTTTGGGTGAGTGTGTGTGTGGAGCCCCTCCATGTTGACGTAAGAAGGGAGAGGAGATCGCGACACACTGCGCCTCAGCAACTGCAAGCACCAAAAGTAAACCACCTCTTTGTTTTAAATGTGTACTGTGTGTGAGCATCACATGTCCACTGTGCTGGGCAGGTCCTGGGTCACCCAACACACGCACGCACACACGCACACACACATGCACACACACAACAAGGACTAAAGTGGTGCAGTCTTTAAGAATTAGAAAATGATATTAAGTTGCAAAATCAATGTCTTTGTTTAAGAAAATGATTAAAATTAGGTTTCTGGAAAAATACATACAAATTAGTTTGTATCAAAAATGTATGTTTGGTAAAGTATGATGAGTTATTTATTGTGTAATGTTTTTTGTGGATTACTGTTGTTTGAATTGATAGTTTGAATTAATTTTGTTAAAAAAGGGGCAGACATAATAAGATGTTATCTTCTTCTGCTTCCTTTCATTTCATGTATTGTTTGGTTTTTTTATTTACAAGGTTTTGTAAATAGTATTTTTTGTGTTCTTTTAAATTCGAAATGAATAAATTAAATTTTTTTTAAAAGTATGAAGAAGTGCACCAGAGCAACAGAGACAAATACCGTACATGTTCTTTTATTTTGACAAGACGTTTCAGCAAAAGCTTTAGTATTTAATAGACATTAAGAAATGACCCCAACCTGCTTCATGTATGGCTTAAGTCCTATTCGCACGTGATTAGTTTTACCAGGGGACCACAAGCTATTTATAATAATTTCAGAGATTGTCTGTGTTGTTAATCCCGTGCGAATCGGCCATGTCAGTAATTTGTAAAGTAAAAATTCCCCCGCAAATTACCAACTACATTTTGCTGAACTCAGAGGTCCTGTGATGAAACTAATCCAGTGCGAATAGGGCTTTAGATACCGTAAAATGATAAGAAAGTGCTGTCATCATTGTATGTTCCCATACAATGGAGAAATTAGTTCTCTGCATTTAACCCATCGCACCTGGGATGCACCCAGGTGGAGCAGTGGGCAGCTGTGTAAGCGCACAGGGAGCAATTGGTGATTAGGCGTCTTGTTCAGAGACACTACAACATGTGGGAATGGCTGGGGATCAAACCTGAGACTTTCAGGTCCCAGGTCAGCTGTCCTGCCTCTACCCCATCTTGGTCCTTCGCTCACAAATGATGATCAATTGCTTGTTAACATTGTTGATTTATTGTAACAAGACACTTTTGTCTATTTTGATCCTACAGTTTTATTTCTAAAATGACTAAATGTTTTGTTAACTTCAGTCAACATATTGAGCTGAAACACAGTCTGATCAGTTGATGCAGCTCCAAAACACTATGGACCATGCTTTGGACAAACACTGCTACTTATGTTCACATTGTGGGTCTTAATGCTCAATTCCAATGTTTTCGCGTGGTCGTTCACATTTTTTAAAATCATATTACAGTACTTTTATAATACTGCAAAACAGTTTATACCTGGCAAACATGTCAAGCAATATGTTCGTAAAATTACTGGTTTGTCTTGAGTTTTGGATTATATGGGGCATTTTAGATGCAGACAGCGGGCCTTTAGGATACACAGACTGCTTACTCGGGACTACCTGCTGACTTTTCAACAAGCCAGAGTTTGCATGTTCTCTCTGTGCATGCGTGGGCTTTCTCCAAGTACTCCAGTTTCCTTCAACAGACCAAAAACATCCATGTTAGGCGGATTGGTAACTTTTAAATTGTCCCTAGGTGTGAGTGAGAGAAGGAAGAAGCGGGTAAAGATAATTCATTCAACCTTTATTTATACAGGCTAGCCTCATTGAGTCACGGGGACTCATTTACAAGAGGGACCTGTCTCACTCACACCAAACAACCATCCACTCTCTCACTCACACCTAGGGTCAATTTAGAGTCACCAATCAGCCTAACATGCATGTGGATGAAGAAAGTTAAAATAAATTATAAAGATAAAGTTGAGAGGGAACTGAGTAATGGCAATGCAAGAGATGCCTGGAGGGGACTGAACACAATAATGGGGAGGAAACAAAAATATTCCCTTCAGCACCATTGACCCTTTTGGTCGTCCATTATTCAAGATTTGACATACATGACTTCAGTGATGAGATTGACTCTTTCTGTGCAGCCTCGACACCAATTTCTGTGGAATTGCTGGTGAAGGAAGTAATTTCAATTTTTCAGAAAATCAATTCCTCATAAAGCTGCTGGGTCAGATGACATTAAAGGAAGGGTATTAAAAGAATGTGCGACACAGCTGAGTCCCGTGCTCAATCAGATGTTTAAGTCACTAGCTTTGTCTCACAAGCATGGGAAATACCAACTATTGTCCCTGTGCCCAAAACAACACATACAAATGCACTGAAATTTTTTTATACCAATTGCCCTCACATCTGTATTATGTAAATGTATGGAGCATCTGGTGTACAAGGAACTCATGTCTTTTACAGCTGAGTATACGGACCCCATGCAGTTTGCCTATAGGACTAACCGAGGGTTAGAGGATGCCACTAGACAACCCAAAGACATATGTTTGCATATTATTCATGGACCTAGCTCAACTGCCGCCTCTGGTCCTGTCAACCTGGACTCTCTTAAGACTCTGATTTCAAGTTTGACAAACAAATCAATTATGTTCTGCAAAAAAGCTTCTTCCAACTAAGACAGGAAGCTAAGCTCAAGCCAGTGTTGTCCAGACCTGACCTTGAGAAACTGGTCCATGCCTTTATCGCGACCCATTTGGACTACTGTAATGCACTCTATGCTGGGGTTAGCCAGGCCTCCATCTCACGTCTTCAGCTCATCCAGAATGCCGCTGCTCAACTCTTAACCGGAACTCGTAGATCTGAACACATCACACCAGTTCTGTCCTCCCTTCACTGGCTCACTGTGCGGTCTAGAATAGTCTTTAAAATTCTTCTGTTGACCTTCAAATGCCTAAATGCCCTTGCACCCCTTTATCTTTCCGAGCTACTGGAACCATACATTCCCTCCCGGGCCCTGAGATCATCCGATCAGCTGCTTTTGGCTGTTCCTAAAACAAGACTGAAGCTCAGAGTAGATTGGGCATTTTCAGTCATGGGCTCCAAACTCTGGAACAACCTGCCCCCCAACATTAGACAGGCCACCTCCCTTCTTAAGTTCAAATCCCTGCTAAAAACACATCTGTTCTCGAAGACATTTCACACAGAGTGAGTTGATTTAGTGTTTTTTTTGTTGTTGTTCCGTGCTCCTATATGTTTTAAATGCTTTTTTAATTCCTCAGTATTATCATTAGTTTCGTACTTTACCATTAATTTTACTCCCAGTGTTGTTGTTAAGAACTTTGATAATAGTTTCTGTTTTAAATGTGCTCTAGAAATAAAGCTGACTTGACCTTTCATCAGCTTTTAATATGGCTCAGCCACATACAGTATTTTAAAATGCCTGTGTGATCTAAATGTCAGCAGCCACCTTGTGTTGTGGATTAGAGAGTTTCTGAGAGAAAGAATCCAACGAGTCTATCTGACTGCAGGGTTCTGAACACTGGTGTTCCACAGGATTGGATTCAAGGATTCAAGGTTTTTTATTTGTCATTCGCACCACATGTGGTACATGTGGTGGAACAAAATTGTGTACCGTATTTTCCGGTGTATAGGTCGCACCTTTTTAATGGTTTTTTCAAGGCCTGCGACCTATACACCAGTGCAACCTATTTATGGAATTTTTTTCCATATTTTTAGACTAATTTTTGCCTCAGTTATGACCGTTTTTCACTTTGGCAGAAAATGGTGCAGTACCACTTTCGGCCGCTAGGGGCGCAGTGCAGTACCAGTTTCGGCCGCTAGGGGACACTTCCAGAGGAGTACACAGACCGTTTCCAGCTCATGTGTCCGAAAAAAAGCTCCTCTGCTCGGACTGACTGTCGGCCACCTGCTCTGGAGGTAACTTCTGTTAGCTCTGTGTTTCTTAGCCGTTTGTTTGCAAGATAAGTCAAGAACCACTCAGCAAATTTTTCTGAAACTTACAGAATGTAATCACAGTGTGGACGTTTACAAGTGAGTAGCTTTATTAGATGTTTGAGATTTAAAAAAACAAACAATCTTTTATTAGCATTAGCTTCAGTTAGCTTCTGTTTATAACGTTATAAATAGCGCAGAAACCGCTCGGTGGATATTTCTGAAACTTACAGAATGTAATCACAGTATGGACTAATGCTTTAACAGAGTAACAGAGTTTTCGACAGATCGAGCGCTTTGACTTCTATCGAGGCTTTTTTGTCCACCTCGACTACCCGTAGTGACGTCATCACGTCGCAGTAACGTCTGTACGTCACATCACGTGATAAAAACAGAGCGCGGGGTAGCTTTTAGCTTTTAGTAGACGCTACAAAATGGATTCCTTTGTGCACACGGATGTATGGAGCTGGTCCAGTCTTGTCAAAAAGGTAAAACAGTTTATAATTTTATAAATTGCGCTACTCATTGAAACATCCTGTTGACTTTCTTTGCTTTGAACACCGTTGGCCGTAGTAGATTGTGACAGCAGAGGGCAGTGTTGCATTAACACGGCCGAAACGGCTTCATCTCTCTCGTTTCACAAAGAAAAAGAAACAAATATTAATCTCTCTAGAGCTATTAAAAACCTTTAAACACAATCTCTAAAAGTAAACCTAAATTGCACAGCACTGCAGGCGGTGGTACGGTGTGGCTGTGGCCCCATTTGTTTTTTAAGTTTCGGTTTTCAGCGCCTTACTTTCACTTTTAATATTAATAATACAGGTAGTCCCCGACTTACGAGCGAGTTCCGTCCCTAGGGGGCGCTCGTAAGTCAAAAATTCGTAAGTAGGATCACATAGTAAAAAAAAAAAAAAATTTTTTTTTTTACTTTTTTTTTTATTTTTATTTTTTTTATAAATGAATACATGTACAGTACTGGACAGTCACCAAGCACTTAGCCTATCCTAACACAGTTTTTAAAGATGAAGGAATAAGTTGAATTGTCTCCCTTTCACATAAAGGGAGCAAGCTCCCTATGGAGCCTGCAGGGAGGAGGGAGACAATTCAACTGACTCCTTCATCTTTAAAAACTGTGTTAGGATAGGCTAAGTGCTTGGTGACTGTACAGTACTGTACATTTATCTATTTATTAAAAATATACAGTATATACAGTATTTTTATTTTTTTATTGTTTTTTATTTATAAATAGATAAATGTACAGTACTGTACAGTCACCAAGCACTTAGCCTATCCTAACACAGTTTTTAAAGATGAAGGAGTCAGTTGAATTGTCTCCCTCCTCCCTGCAGGCTCCATAGGGAGCTTGCTCCCTTTATGTGAAAGGGAGACAATTCAACTTATTCCTTCATCTTTAAAAACTGTGTTAGGATAGGCTAAGTGCTTGGTGACTGTCCAGTACTGTACATGTATTCATTTATAAAAAAAAAAAAAAAAAAATATATTTTTTTTTTAATGAGATGCATGCTCGTAAGTCCGGGACCTCGTAAGTAAGAGCGCTCGTAAGTCGGGGACTACCTGTAATAACTAATAGTTTTGTTTTTCCTGTGACTTATGTGCAGTATGATAAATGATAGGAGCATAATAAATGCTCCCAATGTTTTGTTGGTCTTTTTTTTCTTTTTGTAAAGACGTTTTTATGCATTATATTTATTTATTTATTTTGCATCATAAGACACTGTGACGTCATCGGCTACTCGAGCGACGCTCGAGTTTTTTTATGTTAATGTCGAGGTTAAAAATTATGTACTCGTTCAACCCCTGGTATGGACGTTTACAAGTGAGTAGCTTTATTAGATGTTAGGGATAAAAAATCACATTTTGTCTTAGGACACTCTATGATAAAGTCGAAAAAACTCTACCAACTTCAGCACGGATAAAGACAAAGACATGTTGCATTTGAGGAGATAGTCCGTGAGTAATCATTTCAGATAAGCACAGTCTGCAGATGGCCTCAGCTCGGCTCCATCTGAATGCACACAGAGACCTCTGGGGGGAGGGGGGGCAGCGACAGTTTTCAACAGCTTTCGACTCCAGGAGAAGTTTCCAGTCAGCCTCTTTTCAAGGTTGCTCTGAGTCCCGATTAGATTAGTTGCTTTATTTATTTTCAGGCCAGGCTACAGTGTACTTTGACTGCAGCCTTGAAGTCCAGGTGCTGTCTAGGTCCAAATCGCCGAATCATGTGAGGTTCCGAGCTACAAATCCCCATCTGTGCCCTGATGAAGCCCGGTCGGCTGTAAACGAGTCCCAAAACGCACTGCAGGTCCGCGGCTGTCCACCACTGCTCCCATTGTGCGATTCAGCTCGTACAACAGCTGGGTCGTTGAGGTCATAGCCCGGATCAAAGAATCTTGTTGAGCAGGAAGTTTCGCCAGCGCGTTGATCGCCGCGGCAGTCTCCCTCAGCTTCCAGTAGCAGAAACCTCCGCCAACGCCAAAAAGCAGAGCAGCTGCCACCAATATTCCAATAATCCACAAATCTTCCACGTCTTCGACAGAAAGAACGGTCAGACACATTAACTTCCACTCGCCCCACGAGTCCATAATGTAGCCCACCGCATGCGTGTCGAGGGGGCACGCCGGTTCTCCTGGTCCGGAGCGCTTCGTGGAAAAAATTTATCGATAGAGGAAACAGCCCACGCAATTAAATCCATTTCAAATTGGTTCGAGTGAGCGCTGAAGAGTTACAGACGAGACAAAAATGCAAAAGCAGGGGGAGGAAAACTTAGGGAGGAGAGGAGCAGAAAGAGAAGCGACCTGCTTTGCCAAGTGCCGGAAGTACAGGTAGTCCCCGACTTACGAGCGAGTTCCGTCCCTAGGGGGCGCTCGTATGTCAAAAAATTTGTAAGTAGGATCACATAGTAATCCTAACACAGTTTTTAAAGATGAAGGAATAAGTTGAATTGTCTCCCTTTCACATAAAGGGAGCAAGCTCCCTATGGAGCCTGCAGGGAGGAGGGAGACAATTCAACTGACTCCTTCATCTTTAAAAACTGTGTTAGGATAGGCTAAGTGCTTGGTGACTGTACAGTACTGTACATTTATCTATTTATTAAAAATATACAGTATATACAGTATTTTTATTTTTTTATTGTTTTTTATTTATAAATAGATAAATGTACAGTACTGTACAGTCACCAAGCACTTAGCCTATCCTAACACAGTTAAGGAGTCAGTTGAATTGTCTCCCTCCTCCCTGCAGGCTCCATTCCCATAAAGGGAGCTAGCTCCCTTTATGTGAAAGGGAGACAATTCAACTCACTCCTTCATCTTTAAAAACTGTGTTAGGATAGGCTAAGTGCTTGGTGACTGTACAGTACTGTACATTTATCTATTTATAAATAAAAAACAATAAAAAAAAAAAAATACTGTATATACTGTATATTTTTAATAAATAGATAAATGTACAGTACTGTACAGTCACCAAGCACTTAGCCTATCCTAACACAGTTTTTAAAGATGAAGGAGTCAGTTGAATTGTCTCCCTCCTCCCTGCAGGCTCCATAGGGAGCTTGCTCCCTTTATGTGAAAGGGAGACAATTCAACTTATTCCTTCATCTTTAAAAACTGTGTTAGGATAGGCTAAGTGCTTGGTGACTGTCCAGTACTGTACATGTATTCATTTATAAAAAAAAAAAAAAAAAAAAAAAAAAAAAAAAATATATATATATATATATTTTTTTTTTACTATGTGATCCTACTTACGAATTTTTGACATACGAGCGCCCCCTAGGGACGGAACTCGCTCGTAAGTCGGGGACTACCTGTATATATATATATATATATATATATATATATATATATATATATATATATATATAAATAAATAATATAAATAAAAAAAATGTCACATTTTTGTCATCTGTGTATGTTTCCCATACTTGACAGACGAAATTGGCCTCTGCATTTAACCCAACCACCACCAGGTGGTGCAGTGAGCAGCCGTAGTCAGCGCCCGGGGAGCTGGGGAAAATAGATGTGCACTCATAGACACCCCAAGGTGTGCCGTGGCCGGGGTTCGAACCTGGGTCCTTCGGATCCCAAGTCTGATTCCCTAGCCACTACACCATCCTTATCTCGCGATATGTTAAAACGCGATTCGCTAATCGCACGGGCTGCGATTTGACTGGTCACGTGACTTGGTAGTGAGCTGCCCTGGCCGCGCGCAGCTCTGAGTGGAGCAAAACAGAGCAGGAGGGATGGGGGACACCGTGCGCTCTAACATAGTTGCTTCAGGCTCGACAGAAGTCATAAAAGTTATAAATTCAGGTAAGTTAGCCCATGTAAACATGTATCTGAGAGCGCGAGCTGGTCACGTGACTTTGTAGTGAGCCGCGCCGAGCAGCAGGAGCTCAGCTGAGCGGAGCAAAACAGATTAGGCAGCAGGGAGGGGGACACCGTGCGCTCCAACACTGTTGCTTCAGGCTCAACAGAAGTCATAAAAGTTATAAATTCAGGTACGTTAGCTTGTGTAAACGTGTATCTGAGCTTAGACGCTGAGACACCGAGACTGCGGGAGATAAACCGAGCGCAAGCTGGTCATGTGACCGAGCCTGTTGTTGACGGTGCTCTGTTAGCAGCTAGCTCAGCAAGCTAACGTTCTGCGTGAAAAAGCGCATTAATTATCTGATTTAAAAAAAACAGTTGTGTCGTTAGTGATATGAATTAATACAGAACCAGTAAAAATAATCGCATTTTAAATCGCAATCGCAATTTATAGAAAAAAAATCGCGATTAGATTATTTTCCAAAATCGTTCAGCCCTAATATATATATATATATATATATATATATATATATATATATATATATATATA
>JBBPBX010035559.1:8146-31998 GCA_038048925.1 Garcialebias charrua
TAAAGCCCGAGATACACTCGAGCGTCCTCACGATACGCCTATACGCAGCGTACGTACGCTGTGGCAAAAGCGTAGCCCCGCGTAGCCCCTCAGGGCACGTACGCGCAAAAGTATTTTTTTACTACGCATACGCGATGCGCGGTGTCTGAACATAAACTTCCCCGGCGCCGGACTGTTTTGTATGTTACACAAATTAAATAAATTCCCCTTCTTTATCGCTGATCGGGCCTTTTCTTTTGTTTTTTTGCCTAAAGTCAAGTAACCGCTTCTTCCTCCGTTCACTCGATGATTGAAATGAATGAATTCAGGTCCTACCTGGGTGCGGCGATGTTTTAAATATCCCTGGTGGGCTGTGTGCTGCAGGAAAAGCACTCCCTGTTATTATTTTTATTTCTGAGAGAACTTTTTACAACATATATAGTAGAAACACCGCATGAACACCGCCGCGGTCTTCAAGGCGCTACATGAGCTGGCTGTCAATCATTTCAGTAGGCGTGTCAGCAAGTAACCAATCAGCGAGCTCAGTTGAGTCCCCTCCGTGTGCAGCTGCTCATATTACAACAAGGAGAACGCGAGCGTTTGAAAGCTGATAGTTTCTGACATATGCTGAAGCATATCAGCAAAACACATGCGCACAAAATGCGCGCGTAGAGTGGCGTACCTGAGGACGCATGAGTGTATATCGGGCTTAACACAAACCCATCTGAGGATGCATCACCGGGTGAACTACAGACTCTGGAGGAGCAAGTAGTTACTTTTTTACAGGACAGGGAAATTGACATAGAACATGAGGACATTTCAATCTGTCACACCCTGCCCAGTAAATCAGAAAAATTCAAACCGTCAATAGTTGTCAGGTTCATTAGCAGGAAATCAAGAAACAAGGTAATAATGCAAGCAAAAAAACTGAAGGGTACAAACGTTTACATAAATGAACATCTAACCCAAAAAAATTGAAATATTGCACGTGAAGCAAGGTTGTTAAAAAAACAGAAAAAGTAGCATCGACATGGACAAGAAATGGAAACATCTTTATCAAAACACATGAAGGGTCTCAGGCTAAAATGATAAAATAACTGAAGGATCTAGAAAAACTCAGATGAACTCAAGAGATGACAAATTACAAATCAATGAAACGACTCACACACAAAATGGACATAATATACAGTGAAATGAACAAATACATTAAAAAATGACAACATACGAAGACTCAGAACCTAAAATATATAATCGTGAAGCTGTGATTGATGCTAATATTTTCCTGTAATAAAAGATAGCAAATATTATAATGAAGAGCAATTTAATGACATCGATATGACAAATGGAAATTTCTCTATTATTCACTTCAATAGTAGAAGTATAAATGCAAATATATATGAAAAAAAAACAACAGATTACTTAAAACAGTTAAACAGAACTTTTACGATAATAGCACTGTCAGAGACATGGCTCAATAATGAAAACACAACTAATATTCACATTGAAGGGTATGAATTATATCACATGAACAGAAATAATAAAAGGGGTGGCGGAGTCTCTACATTTGTTAATAATGAAATAAAATGTAAATTAATTAGCGAAATGTCAATAATTGTTGATAATATTATGGAAATTATAACTATAGAAATAATAAACAAGAATGATAAAAACATGATAATAAGTTGTGTATATAGATCACCAGGATCAAATGTAGAAATATTCACTGATAAAATCTTGGATCTATTGGAAAAGTTTTAATAAAAAAGCTTTTTTGTGTGGAGACTTTAATATTGATCTGGGAAATAAAACAGATTCAAATAACATCAGTACAGTACATTTATAAATTCAACGTGCAGTTTAAATCTGTATCCATTGATATCAAAGCCAACAAGAATTACAACTCATAGTGCCACAATAATTGATAACATTCTCACAACTATAACAAATGGTGATGTGATAGGTGGTATTTTAACGACCGACTTAAGTGATCATTTACCAGTTTTCACAATCTACAAAAATGATCAAAGCATCACAAAAACAGTTACAACGAAGAAAAAGATAATAAACATCAAAAAAAGCTTTGCATAAATTAAAAGAGGATCTAGATAAACAAGACTGGAATGACGTGTATGTTGATGATGTGAACAGATCATATGATGAGTTTATGAATATCTTAGAAGCTCTATATGAAAAGAATTGTGTGCAAAAAAATTACACAAAGAGAAATATTGTTGACCAACCATGGATGACAAAAGGGTTGAGAAATGCTTGTTAAAAAAAAGAACTATTTGTATTCATGCTTCTTGAAATTGCAAAGTCAGAACGCTGAAGAAAAATATAAAAAGTATAAAAATAAATTAGTAGGGATTATAAGGAAACATAAGAAAGAATATTATAGTGAATTATTAGATAAAAGCAATGGTGATATGAAAGCAACATGGTGAGTAATGAATAGTGTTCTGAAGAATCATAAAGTAAAAATGGGTATTTCACAATATTTTGTAAAGGACAACGATGAAATTCATGATGAGAATGAAATTGTAAATGGATTTAATCAATATTTTGTGAATGTTGGATCAAGCCTTGCAGCTAAAATACCAAAAGTAGATAATAATGTGAGCCATTCAATTATAAGTTGTGCAAACAGTATTTTTCTAAATGGAACTGACAAAGAGGAAATAATGAATGTACCGTATTTTCTGGTGTATAGGTCGCACCATCCAATTATCACCAATAGATTGGAAAAATCCCTAGATAGGTTGCACCGGTGTATAGGTCGCACCTACGTTTAGCTCTGCTGCAAATGTCTGCCACAGGAGCGCACAGCAAGGCTTTTAAGAAGATTAACACTTAAAAACAATTATTTGTTTGATAAAAATTATAGCAAATATGTGTCTGAGCTGAACTTTTCCTTAATAAATGAACGTAATTGTGAAATGAGCTGGATTTAAAAATTTGTTTTGCCGAAAGTGATAACAAGCCATATATAGGTCGCACCGGTGTATAGGTCGCAGGCCTTGAAAAAAAAAAATCATAAAAAGGTGCGACCTATACACCGGAAATTACGATAGTAAAAAATCTTACAGACAAGAGATCAAAAGACTTGGTGGACATGGATATGATGTTTGTAAAGGACATAATGAGTCATGTTATTGAGCCGTTTACATATATATGTAATTTATCATTTTCAACAGGAATATTCCCTGATAACATGAAAGGTAGTTCCTCTTTTTAAAAATGGTGATAAATGTGTGTTCAACAATTATAGACCTATATCCTTGTTACCACAGTTCTCAAAAATTCTTGAAAAACTATTTGTGAACAGACTAGATCAATTTATAGATAAACAAAATATTCTAAGCAACAGTCAGTATGGGTTTAGAGCAAAAAACTCTACATCAATGGCTCTCATGGAATTAATGGAACAAATAACTACTGCTGTCGATCAAAAACAATATTGTGTCAGTATTTTTGTTGATTTAAAAAAGCATTCAATACTATTGATAATAATAATAATAATAATGAATTTAATTTTTAACGCATTTTTCATTAATAAAAATCTCAAAGTGCTACAAAGTGCAACAAAAGCAAAAATCAAATAAAACAAGTGATAAAATCAAGTAAAATCAATATTAATATCAACTAAGATCAAAGATAAAATCATGTGGAGGCAGAATAGGCTTGCTTAAAAAGAAAAGTCTTCAAGCCGTTTTTAAAGTCAACCAGTGACTGTGGAGCTCTCAGGTAGTCAGGGAGGGAGTTCCATAGGCGGGGGCAGCCACACAGAATGCCCGGTCTCCCATGGTCCTTAATTTGGTTTGTGGAATGTGAAGTAGATTACTGTTCTGTGATCGTAGAGACCGGGTGGATGAATATGGTGCAAGAATGTCCTTTAGATAGTCAGGTGAAGTTCCGTGTAAGCATTGGTGTGCGATGAGAGCAGTTTTGATCACACCATTCTCCTTTAAAAATTGAACAAATATGGTATTAGAGGACCAGCATTACAGTGGGTATCTAGCTATTTGAAAGATAGGAAACAGTTTGTACAGATAAATGATGTAAGATCTGCCCTCTGTAATATCACATGTGGAGTTCCTCAAGGCTCAGTACTTGGACAAAAGCTATTTATTTTATATGTGAACGACTTGGTAAATGTGTCAGGACTCCTTAAATGTGTACTTTTTGCTGATGATACCACTTTTTTCTGTTTAGGTGAAGATATAGAACAAATGTTGGAATTGATGAAGACAGAATTTGTCAAAATACAAACTTGGTTTAAACTTAATAAATTATCATTAAATCTAGAAAAAACTAATTACATGATATTCAGTAATAAAAAGAAAACTGTTGATGTTCCATTCAAAATTGAGGGTGTTGAGATTTGTAGAGTGAGTGAGGTGAAGTTTTTGGGTGTTATCATTGATGACAAACTGACATGGAAACAACACATAAATTCTGTAAGAATAAAAATAGCTAAATCGATTGCAGTACTGTACAAAGTCAGAGACCTATTGAATGATAAAGCTCTGTATTTGTTGTATAACACAATCATTGTTCCACACTTAATCTATTGTATTGATGTTTGGGGGAAAGCATGTATAAAACAATTACAAAGCCTATTTTTGTTTTACAGAAAAGAGCTGTAAGAATTATCACTAGAAAACATTACCGTCATCCATCAAGCACATTATTTTATCAACTGAAATTATTGAAGTTCCATGATTTGGTAGATTATAATATTTTATCAGTTATGTATAGGGCTCAGAATAACGCATTACCTTTAAATATCCAAATGCATTTTGTTAAAAGACAAAGTTGTTATAATCTTAAGGGGACAGATATATTTGTAAAACCACAATTCAGAACTAGTTTGAAGGGACGTTCTACCTCAATCCAGGGAATTGGATTATGGAATGGCTTGGAGAATGAAGTTAAAAATGCCAAGTCAATGTTTACATTTAAGAAAATGATCAAAACTAAATTGCTAAAAAATATATATGAAGTAGCGTAATGTGTATTGTATTAGTTAGAAAATTAGAAAGAGTCGGCTACTCTCCACCCCAGAATGAATGGGTCTACCTCCTGGGCTTGGGTGTAGGCTGCCCCATGTAGGGGGCAGGTGCATGTCTTGGACCTAGGGGGTATAGAGGGTGCATCAGGATTATGAATGGAACGTGTCGTTATTGTTTGTCTTTGTGTGAGTGAGGATGAGGGTGGGTCTGAGTGAGTGTGTCTGTGTATGAATGTCTAATTGTCAGGCTGGGATTTGGACTGCCCCCTCTCTGATACATCTGAGGCTACTTGGTGTCGTACTCCTATCACGTGGCCCCCGGGTGGGTGTCCCTTTTGCCTGCGGGCATGCTGGAGGCCCTTGCTGTCGCTTTCGGGGGTTGGGCGCTTGGGCGTGTGTCGGCTCGGCCTGGTGGCTGCCTGGTGGGGCTCGGGTCCTCTGGTCCTATCGGGTCTGGGCCTGAGGGGTGGGCGTCCCCGGTGCCCGGGCCTCGGTGCCCGGGCCTGGGGCTACATCAGTGCAGCGGGCTCTTGCAGCGGGCTCCGGCGGGGGCCTGTGGGTTTGTCGCTGTTGGCCTCCCGGGGGTCATTGTGTGTAGTCGCTGGTGGAGCTCGTCCGGTTCTCCCCCTTGGTCAGATCTGGGGAGAGGGTGAGTGGCTCGTCCTGTTCGGGTGGCCCTGGGGACTCTGGGCTCGGGGTCCTTCTTGGGGTCTTGGGCTTTGATCGCCCCTTCGTCTGCCTCGGGCCTTGGGGGGGCGGATCTCTGATGCTTCACGGTCGCTACTGAATGTTCTATTGGAGGAACCTTATTCACTTATGCATGTTCACAGCCACACACAAATGGATGCAGGGATGTATATGTAGATATCATATGCAGATATGTAGATGGATATGTGATATGAATGTATATGTATGTATTCTGTATATATATTTGTAGGTATGGGTATTATTTATGGAAATCTACTGCAAGGTCATGAATATTATTAGTCTTTATGCATGTAGTCAAAGTCAAAAGTCAAAGTCAACTTTATTATCAGATCTGCAATATGTACTGTACAGGACATACACAGGACCGAAATTGCGTTTCTCTCAGTCCCTCGGTGCAACAGTAAACATCTAAACATTGAAACACTGAAACATATAATAATAGACATAAGCATAAAATAGTAAAACTAACACTGTCCTGAGTTTTTGCATAGTGGTATAAGAGTATGAAAATTTACACCAACTCTAAAACTAAAACTAAAACATTAAACATTTAATGAACATAATACTGTCCTGAGTTTTTGCATACTAGTATAAAAAAAGAGTATAAAAAGTATAACTAAAATAAACTAAAGGTTTCTAGCATTGACATTTGCAAAGTGGCAAAGCAGCGTATGAGTTAATGTACACAGTATATGTATGAGGTAGTAGTTGATGTTGTTATAGAGGCAAAAAGTGGCATATGCAGTAAGGCACATTGGGCATCCCTAAATAAGACCGTTCAGAGCACACTGTATATGTATCAGCAGTGGTGTAGATATTAGAGTAGTGTAAATGTAAACAGTAGTAATTAAATGTAAGCAGTAGTAATAAAAGTAAACAGTATTAATAAATGTAAACAGAGAATGTAAACAGTATTATGACTATAGGCAGTGATGTAATACAAACATTAGTGCAAGTATGAGAAGTAGTGCAAACTGTATGAGCACATGACCGAGAGTTTAGTGAATAACCCGTTTGATGACACAGAGTCCAGTGTTAAAATCTTTGTGTTGTGTGGTAATGTGTGAGAAAGTTTTAGTGTTAAGGCAGTTCAAATGGGAGGGGGGGCAGAGCAGGCAGAGTGTTTAGCATCCTGACTGCCTGATGAACAGAGCTGTCTCTCAGTCTGCTGGTTCGAGCCTGGAGACTCCTCAGTCTCCTCCCTGATGGCAGCAGTCTAAAGCGGCTGTGTAGTGGGTGTGTGGGATCACCTGCTATGCAGTGGGCTTTCCGAGTGAGGCGTTTGCTGTGTAAGTCCTGCAGTGAGGGCAAGGAGGTGCCCACGATCTTCTCAGCTGCTTTCACGATGCGCTGGAGGCTCTTGCGGCAGGATGCAGTACATGCACCAAACCACACAGTGATGCAGCTGGTCAGGACACTTTCTATGGCACCTCTGTAGAAGGTGCTCATGATGGGGGTTGAAGCTCCAGCCCTTTTCAGCTTGCGGAGAAAGTAGAGACGCTGGTGAGCCTTCTTTGCCAGTGCTGCAGTGTTCCTGCTCCAGGACAGGTCCTTTGAGACGTGCACTCCCAGGAACTTGGTGCTGTCTACTCTCTCCACTGCGGTGCTGTTGATGGTCAGAGGGGCATGTTGGGCATCCCTCTTCCTGAAGTCCACAACAATCTCCTTTGTCTTCTCCACGTTGAGAGTGAGATTGTTGTGTCCGCACCACAAGGCCAGGCGGCTCACCTCGTTCCTGTAGTCCGTCTCATCGTTGTTGCTGATGAGACCCACCACTGTTGTGTCGTCCGCAAACTTGATGAAGTGGTTGGAGCTGTACGATGGTGTGCAGTCGTGTGTTAGCAGGGTGAATAGAAGGGGGCTCAGCACACATCCTTGTGGGGCCCCTGTGTTCAATGTGATGGTGCTAGATGTGTTACTCCCGACCCGCACTGTCTGTGGTCTCCCGGTCAGGAAGTCTAGCAGCCAGTTACACATTGAGGTGTTCAGCCCCAGACTGTCCAGTTTAAGGATGAGCTGTTGGGGGATGATGGTGTTGAATGCCGAGCTGAAGTCGATGAACAGCATTCTAACATAGGAGTCCTTCGTGTCCAGATGTGTGAGAGCTGTGTGGAGGGCAGAGGAGATGGCATCGTCGGTTGAGCGATTAGGTCGGTATGCAAATTGGAAGGGATCCAGGGAGGCAGGGAGGACAGATGTGATGCTTTTCATGACTAGCCGTTCAAAGCACTTCATCAGGATGGGGGTGAGTGCTACTGGGCGATAGTCATTGAGGCATGCGGGCGTTGCCTTCTTTGGGACAGGGATGATGGTGGTGGCTTTGAAACAGGTGGGGACGATGGCCTGGCTCAGTGAGATGTTAAAGATGTCCGTGAAGACCGCTGCGAGTTCCCCTGCACAGTCCTTCAGCACACGACCAGGTATGTTGTCAGGACCAGAGGCCTTCCGGGCGTTAATCTTGATGAATGATCGCCTTACGCTGTCTGAGGACAGCGTCAGCACCTGGCCATCAGGAGAGGGGGGGAGTTTATGTGCTGGTGTGCTGTTACTTGCCTCGAACCGAGCAAAGAACTCATTCAGTTCATTCAGCGCAGAGGCTGAGCTGTCACAGGTCTGTGACATGTATGTTTCGTTGCTGTGTTCTGTCATGTGCTTTGCAGGATTGAGGACGGAGGTTGGGTGTGTTTGCCTTGTGCTCTTTTTGTGGATAATTGTTGTGTTTTGTTGTCTTACTTTCTATCTTTGCTTTCTCTCTCTTAAAAAAAATTCTTATCTCTGTGAGAGGATGGCTGTAAGGTGAGAAGGGAGGCCATCTATAAAAGGAAAAAAAATTAGAAAGAGTTTTTCATTTCGTTCTGTTACTAGATTAAAAAAACAATAACAACCAAAATAAACCTTATTCACAGCCTGACTATGTTCTGTATTATACACAGTGCCCTACCCCCATACTGCTGACAGATTGAACATTATTAAAACAAACACACACACAGGCTGCACATGCATACACATACACACATTTATACCTTACTAGAGCCATCAGCCTCAGTAGACCTCAAGATGATATTTAATGTTTGTGTTATTTGATTAGTGTTGTCAAGAGAACTATGTTTATTGTTAAATCCGGCTTGATGAATTAGATGTATTGCATTACTCACATTACATCTTATCCTGTAGACTCAATGTTTCCACTGAAGTGTCTGTGGGAGATATATCCAGACAGCATATTCTACTTTGTATTTTTTGTGTTTTAAATGCTCTTTTAATAATAATAATAATAATAAACTTTATTTGTATAGCACCTTCCTACAATGCCTTGCATTGACCAAGGTGCTTAACAGGATAAAAAGATGAATAAACTGGAACAATAAATCAATGAAAATAGAATAAGAAACAACAGCAATAAAAGAAGGCAATGGAAATAAAAATGCTACATACTAAAATACCAAAAGTAATAAAAGTTACACACTGAAAGCTTTTTTGAACAAGTGGGTCTTCAGTCTGGTTTTGAACAGAGTCAGATCAGAGGTGGCACGCAGCTCAAGGGGGAGGCTGTTCCAGGCTTTTGGGCCGGCAACAGAAAAGGACCGGTCTCCCCATTGTTTGTACCTTGAGCGAGGCACCTCCAGCAGGTGTTGACTGGCAGATCGTAAAGCTTTTATTATAATATATGCTTTTAGATAATGGATAATTGAACTGTGCACCTAAAGACATTTGTTTTTCTGCAGACGGAGTATGCACGCTTCGAGAATGGACGTTATGTATTTCGGATCCACCGATCCCCGTTATGTGAATACATGATCAATTTCATCCACAAACTTAAACACCTCCCTGAGAAATACATGATGAACAGCGTTCTGGAAAACTTCACTATTCTACAGGTAAAAACTGAGCAGCAGGATTAAAAATGCATGTTACTGTGTTACTTGCATTTTTTATGCATGTTACATGTTACTTTCAAGATACTGTGATATATAGACAGGAGTAGTTTAACATTTAAAAAAAAACTTTTTGACCTTCTTGCTGTGACTTTAACATCTCAAAACAAAGTTCCTGGATCGTCTGAAAACATGGATTGTGTTAAAAATCATTTACGCCCTGACTCCTGACCTTTGCTGTTCTTGTGTTAGTACACATGCATTTCCTATCCACCTTATTCCTAGCCTCCATGCTGCCTTGTGTGAATTATGGGCACAACCTCCGTCACGGACCAGAACCAGTGTTTGTTTATTCATTCAACCTTTATTTAAACAGGTTAATCCCACTGAGCCACAAGGACTTATTTACAAGAGAGACCTGAATTTAAAGAGTGATGACAACAGTGGACAACAGTGACAATAAACATTCACAAATGATGCATACAAATTAAAGTTTTTTTGTTTGTTTTTTACAATTGAAAACAAAATGATAATTAAAAGGAATATTTAAAAGGAAACAGTAAAAAAAAACAGCTAGATTACGGGGCGGTGTACAATACTAAAAATAGGAACATGTCTGCATATATGCATATATATATGTATATAATGTACAGTATATATACATATATGTATATGTACGTACATGGAACCCCCGACCTACGAACGAGTTCCGGACCTAAGGACCGTTCGCAGCTCGATTCTGCCGCAGCTCGGGGGTGAAAATAACGTCTCGTTCGTAGGTCCTGATTTCGTTCGTACGTCGCGGAAATAACACTAACGGAGCGCCGCACACAAATTTATCGGCATGAGACTGAACAAGCGGACATACTGGGCCATAAACATGCACAGAACTTTATTTACAAACACTTATCTAACACATTACACCACACATTCATCCATAAACACACACAGTAACTGTACAGCATGTACAGTAGTGTGCAGTAATGTTAAACATTGCTATTCAGCATAGCACATTCAATACTGTAAAATTATTACAGAATAAAATAATTAATTAATACAGAATAAATAAAAATATAATTTCTTACTTTGAGATGGTCAAAGCCGACATCTTAGGTTGTCGGCGAGCGATCCGCCGCAGCTGCTGCTGCCCGTGTTGCTTCTGTGTTTAGCCAGGCCATGAGCTGGTGTTCGCGCGGCGGTGCGGCGCGATGACTGAGCGATCGGCGATCGATCCGCGGCTGTTGCTCCAGGCTGAGACGTCCACAGAGTTCACAGAGCGATTCCAGCTTAGTAATTTATCCATATGAGGCAATCCTGGAACACACACAGTGCTCACAGCCGGGTTGCGGGACCACACACCTACCTAACATGGCTGCCGGGGCATTTCCTGGAACGTGTCTCTTCTCCGGTGATTTATTGTATTCCAGACACAGTAAAATGCAGGTTTTCCTCTGTCAGCTGTTTGTCAACAAAGTGAAATGAGACTTCCGGTGAGCGCGGCGAACAAGATGGCAGCTGGTTAGACCTCTCCGCTCCCTGATGTGAGACTTTGTTGGATACCCCAGGTGGGGAACTTCTAATTTGTGCCATTCACCTCCCGCAGCGTTGCGCAAATATTTTTGTCCTTTTTAGAAGTGGTTTAAGCCATTTAATTCCGCGATGCCCACCTCGAGATCGAAAGGTGCAGCAGGCCGCTCATCCACCTGCGGCAGCCCACAACGTGGCGATGGGCACGATGACGCGACTCCCAGCATGGCGACTTTATTCACTTTGCTTCAAAGTGTGGCTGCTGATGTGACAACAATTAAGCAGACGACGTCTGAGCTGAGCACAGCGGTGACTGTAATGCAGGAGAGGCTGACGGAGGTTGAGACACGTGTCTCGCAGCTGGAGGACACCGCGGAGCACCTGCGCGTGGCGGATGCTGAGAGGAGCAAGCTGCTGGAAGTTCTGCGAGACCGTGTGCAGGCCCTCGAAAATCACAGTAAGAGGAATAATGTGAGAATTATTGGGCTAAAAGAGACAGTTGGCAACGCTGGGACACTTTTGAGCTGTGTTAAGAGCATGCTGGAGGAGGGGCTGGGCCTGCGGGGTGATGCGGAGTTTGAGATCGAACGGGCCCACCGGGCCCTGGCGCCGCAGCCCGACCCGAATCGACCGCCGAGACCGGTGCTCGTTCGTTTCCTGAGGCAGTCGGCGAGGGATAAAGTAATCGCTGCAGCTAAAGAGAAGCGCGGGTTCGAGTGGAATGGATGCCGACTGTCTGTGTTTCCTGATATGACTCAGGAGCTGGCGGAGAAGAGGAAGGCCTTCACGGCTGTGAAGAGGAAGCTACAGGAGCGCAGCGTTAAATACACCCTGGCCTTCCCGGCGACACTGCACGTGAGATGGAAGGGCAAAAATATAAGTTTCAACTCGGCAAAAGCAGCAGAGGAGTTCTTCGGCGGGGAGGAGGAGGAGAGCGAGCAAGAGGAGAACTCTGGTGCGACGGCCTGATGTTTTTATGAGGAGCTTCCCACAAGATGCTGAAAATGACTGAGGGGAGAGAGACGCTAACACCTGCCACCAGAACGGAGTAAAGAGGAGGAGAGCAGGGGCCTCATGTATCAAAAACCTGCGTGGATTTCCTACTGGAAAGTGACGTACGGACAAATCCAGAAAAGTGTCTACGCACAAAAAAATCCAGATTTATCAAACCCTGCGTACACCTGAATCCACGCACATTCCTTTTGTACATCACGATGAACGTGGAACTGAGCGCACATGAGAGAGTGGCCGACTCCGCCTTTGACACGCCTCCGTATGAATATGCAAAGTCATTCAAATATGCCATGCACGACAGGAATGTCGTCTCTGCTCCATTGCAAATCATGTCGGAACGTGGAAAAAAGAGGAACTTCACGGACTGTGAACAGGAATCACTTCTGAGTGAGGCAGAGAAGCACGGAAAAAGGTTTTATTCGGCACGCCTAGCGCAAAACATACCATCCACTTTTAAACAAGAAGTTGACCCATCTGCTCTAACATGCCTGTATAGGTTAGTGGTGAGCGCGCCCGCCCTTCGTCCCAAAGGTCGTGAGATCGACTCCCCCTTGGTACAACGTTTTTTTTTTCATTCCAGATTTAAAGAACACAGGAAAACTATTTAATAAAACAACAAGAAATAGAACAATACATGAAATGAAAGGAAGCAGACGATTTCTTGTTTTGTAAATAGTTTTCATGTGTATTTAAATCTGGAACGAAAAAAAAAAAGAGAAACGTTGTACCATGCGAGATTCGAACTCATGACCTTTGGAACTAAAGGCAACCGCGCTACACACTGACCTAAACGTAGGCGTGTTGGTACAGCTTGGTTAACTTCTTATTTAAAGAAATCACATCTCATTGTTGTCAATATCGTTGCCACTATTTGGCGCATGCTTTTATATCCACTCATCTAATTGCGTCCATGTGGATGTAATAATTGTTAATCATGTGTGTTTGGTGGGATTTATGATTATTTTCATATCATGGACACAGTTTCTCTGAATAACCTGTAAGTGTCGCCAAAGGAAATATAACCACAGAAACGTGCGTACGCAAGCAGGGGAGCAGCCGTGGATTTGTACGTGGATGCGCAGATATTCCCGTTCATATCAGATTTGATACATACGCCACTTTGCGTGGAAAGTGACGTGCGCAATGTTTTTGTGCGCACGCATGGTTGATACATGAGCTCTACGGACCAGATAAGATTTTGGCTTTTTCTTTTTCTTTTCACTGGTTTTTGTTTACATACTGGATGTTCTTTTTTCCAGGTAAACTGTTTTATTTTCTTTTTTTTGTTGGCTGGTTGCACTCTCAGGTCAGGTCCTCACCCCAGGGAACAGGGATTTAAAGAGGTTCAAAATGTATGTACACAAGTGTAAAAAATAGTAATGTGTAATCTGTAATGACTGGGAAATATGTAAAATTTATATCCTGGAATATTAATGGGTGTGGGAATCCAACTAAAAGGCACAAAATATTGACTTATTTAAAGACAAATCAAGCAGATATAATATTTCTTCAAGAAACTCACCTGAATGAAGGGGAAGAGGTGAAGTTTAAAATGGGTTGGGTTGGTCACATTTTTCATAGCTCTCTTTCTAGTGCTCGAAACGGGGTAATTATTTTAGTTAGGAAAAATATCAATTTCTCACTTATAAAACAAGTAAAAGACTCGGAGGGTCGAATGATATGTGTCCAAGCAATGATAGAGGGAGAAAATGTGACACTTTGTAACATTTATGCACCAAACATGGAGGACCCTCACTTTTTCCATAAAATAAATAAGGTATTGGGGGAAATGCCAGGGCAAATAATTCTGGGCGGGGATTTCAACGAAGTACTCGATCCTTTTATCGACAAGAGTGCATTCAAGGGACCGTTCAGCGCTAAAGGAAGAGATGCAGTTCATATGTTAAATGAAGATATGGGCCTAGCTGATGTATGGAGGCTAATGAATCCTGCAAAAAGGGAATACACTTTCTACTCCCACTGTCATAAATCTTATTCGAGGATTGATCTATTTTTAATTTCCAAACTCATGATGCATAATGTATTAAGTTGTAATATAAAAACCATTGCATTAACTGACCATGCAGCTGTTGAACTCGGTTTAAAATTAGGGATGGGAAATAGGAGGGGCTCAAGATGGAGAATGAACGTCTCCCTCTTACAAGATAAATCTTTTAAAGAGTTGCTGGGGGAGGATCTTAAACACTTTTTTGAAATAAACATTGGCAGCACAGAGCATATTCAAACGGTCTGGGAAGCCTCGAAGGCTTTTGTGAGGGGCAAAATTATAGCATACGCTTCAAAAAAGAAAAAAGATAGCCAACAAAAAATTCAAGAATTGGAAAAGGAGATTAAATTTAAGGAAAACAATTTAGCAAAGCAATACAATGACTTATTGTATCGAGACATTTGTGGACTTAAATTTCAGCTAAACGAAATTTACAACAAGAAAGTGGAATATTCCTTGTTTAGGCTTAAGACTACATTTTATGAGGGAGGGGAGAAAACTGGGAAATTATTAGCAAGACAAGTTAAAAAGGAGGATTTTTCTAATACTATCCCTGCTATAAAACAAGGTAATAAATTAGTAACCTCACCGAAAGACATAAATGATGCGTTTAAACAGTATTATGGAACATTATATACGTCTACGCTGTCTACTAAGATGGATCAGAGGGGGAGAGATCTTTTCTTCTCTAAACTGGACCTTCCTAGATTACTTGAGGAACAGGTGGAGGGGCTGGAAGCATCAGTAGCAGAGGCAGAAATTAGAACAGCAATTTTGAAGATGAAAGCAGGGAAATCACCCGGCTAGATGGCCGCGCTCAGAGCAGCCGTAGCTTCACGAGCTCCCGGTTCATCTCTAGTTTTTAGTAATTTTAATAGTGTTTTTGTACCTGACTCTGCGCGTTTTTTGCGGGTGAATTATAGCCGAACTGAACTGTTAAGAATCGGAGCGGATTTACCACAGGGCACAGCTGAAATCAGCAACGAACTCAAATCAGAGCTCGGAAGATTGGAGCTGTTAAGGACATCTTTCTGGAAGCAGACGCGCTCCAGGGGAAAGAAAAGGAAGCGTTGCTCACGAGGAAAGAAGAGAGGTTGCCGAGCAGGAATTATGACGAGACTGCGGGCAGACGCTAAAACCGGTAGACCCCCGATGCCGGCTCTTTTTCTGTCTAACGTCCGCTCGCTGGACAACAAAATGGATCTACTTCGTTTGAGAGTGACCACGTCGGAGGAGATGAGAAGGTGCTCCGTGCTCTGCCTAACGGAAACGTGGATCTCTGAGGATACACCAGACTCTGTTTATGAGTTGGATAATAGACTCTTTTTCAGAACGGACCGGTGCACCGAGACTACAGGGAAAACACGAGGTGGCGGTGTTTGTATTTACGTGCACAAAGACTGGTGCACGAACTGTTCCGTGATTAAAAGGCTTTGTTCAGCTGCCGTCGAGTTGATCACAGTAAGATGTAGGCCGCATTACCTTCCTCGCGACCATGCTGTGATTTTAATAACAGCTATTTACATAGCACCCGATGCTAATGCTAATGACGCCCAGGGAGAAATTCATGACTTACTCACCTCGCTGCAGTGTAAATATCCTGAGGGGCTCTTTATTGTTTGCGGAGATGTCAATCACGTAGATCTTCAAGTCTCTCTCCCAGCCTTCAATAAGAACGTCTTCACAGCAACGAGAGGTGATAAAACGCTGGACCAAGTCTACACAAATGTAAAGGGGGCGTACACGGCGAAGACACGCCCACCGCTCGGAGCTTCCGATCACGACTCTCTGATCCTGGCACCAAGACAGCTACCCCCACTCAGGCGCTCCAAGCCGGAACAAAGACAGATAAGAATCTGGCCTCAAGATAGTTCCCCCATGTTGAGAGACTGTTTTGAGAAGACAAACTGGTCTGTTTTCAGAGAAGCAGCTACTGAAGGAAGTTCAGTGGATATGGAACTCTATGCTTCCTCAGTCCTGGGCTACATCAGTACATGCTCTGAAAATGTATCCATAAAAAAATATGTTAAATCCTACCCGAACCGGAAACCCTGGTTAAATAAAGAAGTTCACGCCTTGCTAGCAGCCAGGGACACTGCATTCAAGTCAGGAGATAAAGAGGAGCTGAGAAAGAGCAGGAAAGAACTGAAGGATGGCATTAAGAAGGCCAAGGCCACGTATGCACAGAGGATCGAGGGACAGTTCACCTCACAAGACCCACGGAGCATGTGGAAGGGTATTAAATGCATAACAGATTACAAAGGCAAGAACAAACAATGCCCCAGGGACCCATCTCTGCCTGATGCCCTCAATAAGTTTTATGCACGTTTTGATGATCCAAACAGACCAGCTAGCACCAGACTCACCTCATCACCAGATGAAGAGCATCTCAGAGTGACCGCAGCAGAAGTGAGAGGCAGTCTCAGAAAGATTAATCCTCATAAAGCAACCGGACCAGACAACATCCCAGGGAAAGTTCTGAAGGAATGTGCGGACCAGCTCTGTGAGGTGCTGGCTGACATCTTCACCACCTCACTTGCACTGGAGTCAGTTCCCACCTGCCTGAAGACCGCGACCATCATCCCAGTCCCAAAGAGCTCCACAGTGACTGGTCTGAATGACTATAGACCAGTGGCCCTCACCCCGATAGTCGCTAAATGTTTTGAGAAACTGGTCATGTCCCACATCAAGGCAACCGTCAACATCAACGAGGACCCTCATCAATACGCATACCGTGAGAACCGATCAACAGAGGACGCCATTTCTTCCGTGGTCCACACTGCTCTCACCCACCTGGATCAGAAGGACTCATACGTGCGTCTGCTCTTTGTGGACTTCACATCTGCCTTCAACACCATGATCCCCCAAACTCTGATAGACAAACTATCTACACTTGGACTAAGCCCCTCTATTTGTAACTGGGTACTAGACTTCTTAACAGACAGACCACAGTCCGTGAAGATCCACAACTTCTCCTCCTCCACCATAACCCTCAGCACTGGCTCTCCTCAAGGATGTGTGCTGAGCCCCCTTCTGTTCACTCTGCTCACATATGATTGTACAGCCACACTTCCAGGCTGTCATATTGTTAAGTTTGCAGATGATACAGCGGTGGTGGGATGCATCACAAACAATGATGAGTCCAGCTACAGACAGGAGGTGGAACACCTGGAGAGCTGGTGCAAAGAGAATAATCTTCACATGAATGTGAAGAAGACAAAGGAGATGATTGTGGACTTCAGAAGGAACAAACACACCCACGCCCCACTGAAAATAGGTGGGTCTGCAGTGGAAGTGGTCTCCAGCTACAAATACTTGGGTGTACACATGAATGATAACCTCAGCTGGAGCAACAACACCACCAGCCTGATAAAGAAAGGTCATCAGAGACTCTACTTCCTCAGACGGCTGAGACGTGCTGGTCTGAGCAGCCCAGTTCTCACCTCGTTCTACAGGTGTGCAGTGGAGAGCGTCCTGTGCTCCAGCATCAACGTGTGGCATGGAGGCTGCACAGTTGAAGAGAGGAAAGCTCTACAGAGAGTGGTGAAGGCTGCACAGAAGTCTGTTGGAGTCAGTCTCCCCACCATCACAGACATTTACACCTCCAGATGCAGGAAAAGAGCCACCTGCATCATGAAAGACCTCACTCATCCAGCACACTCACTCTTTGCCCCACTCCCCTCAGGACGGAGGTTGAGGAGCATCAAGTGTAGAACCACTAGACTGAGGAACAGCTTCTACCCTGAGGCTGTTAGACTCATGAATAAATAAAAATAAAATAAAAATAAACACTGCAAAATATCACATCATACTGATGCTGATCTGTTTTCTTGTTGCTGTGTTCATCTGTGTTCATCTGTGACCATCTGCTCATACAAACTCATGTTCGTGCTGCTGTTTATTCCCACTATATTAGGCTTAGTGTATTACTAGTTGATGTTTTTCTTAGTTAATTCTAGATGTTATTACTGTTTTTCTCTTGCATTTGTTGTTGGATGTAACTGGGACCCCGTGTACATAATCTCGTTTTCATCACATGTACCACATGCGGTGCAAATGACAATAAAGACTCTCTGACTCTCTCTGACTCTGACTCTATGATGGCATTCCTGCAGAATATTATAGAACATATATTGACATTCTGGCCCCAGTGTTACAAAAAGTATATCAGGAAACCTTTGAGAGAGGACAGCTTCCCCCTACTTTCAACGAAGCATTAATTTCTCTAATCCCAAAAAAAGATAAAGACAGTTTAGACCCATCAAATTATAGGCCCATCAGTCTGCTTAACGTAGATTGCAAAATACTAACCAAAGTGTTGGCTTTACGCTTGCAACGAGTCCTTCCCAGCATCATACATCAAAATCAGACAGGTTTCATGAAAAACCGTTCCTCCTCTGATAACATGAGAAAGTTGATGCATTTGATGTGGCTAAGCCAGTCAAAAGATGAACCAATAGCTGCCATCTCCTTAGATGCTGAGAAAGCATTTGATAAGGTGGAATGGGACTTTCTTTTTTCGGCCTTGTCCAATTTTGGATTCGGACCCCATTTTACCAACTGGGTTAGAATTTTGTATAAGGAACCAAGAGCTGCGGTAATAACGAATGGTATTATCTCACCTTTCTTTGAACTATCAAGGGGGACCCGACAGGGGTGTTCTCTCAGCCCTTTATTATTTAATATATTCATAGAAATTCTGGCAGTGAGTATTAGGGCAAATAAGGACATTAAAGGGGTATGCATGGGTCAACAAGAACACAAACTGCTTCTTTACGCAGATGATATTTTAGCACTTATCACTCACCCACTTACATCCTTGCCACATCTGATGGACACCATACAGTCATTTTCAGAGGTGTCGGGATACACAGTAAACTGGACTAAGTCAGAGGCCATGCCATTATCAGCTTTATGTCACTCAAATATGGTGGAAAATTTTAAATTCAAGTGGACACCTAAAGGTATGAAATATCTGGGTATTAGACTTAGCAGAGATTTGGAAGAATTACCTTTACTAAATTTTAATCCGGTACTGTCAAAAATTAAAACAAATTTTGAAAAGTGGGAAAAGATTAATTTAACTTTGTGGGGTAAGATTAATGTTATTAAAATGATCACCACTCCTCAGTTTAATTACTTGTTAATGATGCTACCCGTTACAATCCCGCCGGACATTTTTAAAAGGTATGAAAACTTGATTAAGTCTTTCCTGTGGGGAGATAAAAGAGCAAGAATAAAACTAGATAAATTATATGCCCCTAGAGAAAAGGGTGGTCTAGGACTTCCAAACTCCAAACTATATTATTTATCATTTGAAATGACTAAATTAGTTAAACACTGGGAGGAAGCTGTAAACGGGCAGGAATGGATAAGCATTGAAGCTGATGTTTGTTCACCGTTCCACCCAAGACACAAACTGTCTCAAAAAACTGACACAACAAATCCGGTGCTTATTCACTCTAGTGAGGTTTGGTCAAAAGTCCATAGAATGTTAGAGCTTCCACATCAGGTACAGAAGTATGCGTCTCTCTGGAATAACCCTGCTATATCTATTGGGAAACAACCTGTGTTTTGGGGGCAGTGGCATTCATGTGGCATACACACCATTGGTGATTTGTATAAAGATGGACAACTTATGTCCTATGAGGAGTTGACTCGCACTTTTGAATTAGAAGGCAGAGCAAACCTATGGAAATATTTACAGATGAGACACTGTGTGAACGCCAAAATTAAAGACAATGTGGAAAATAAGATTTTAGATTTTATTAGGTTGCCACGTGAACGCCACACAACCTCTCGGTTTTATAAACTTTTAAGTGGAAGTTTAAGTGGTGAATCACTGAACATTAAACTTATTTGGGAAAGAGATTTGAAAATCAGGTACACAAAGGAAGAATGGCTGGAAGTCCTATCAGGGAGCGGTAAATATGTGAAAGAAGCCCGAAATAAATTCATACAATATAAAGTGTTGCATAGATATTACCATACCCCTACCAGATTGCACAGAATGAAACTAATGACGGACAATTTGTGCTGGAAATGTAAAAAAGAGGTGGGGACATATTTACACTGTTTTTGGGAATGTTCCCTGATTACACCTTTTTGGACTGAAGTTTTGAAGACTTTGAGTGCCTGGTTTGGCTCAGAAGTTCCCCGGACCCCAGAACTGTGTTTACTGGGAGATAGATCCCAAATGCCGGTCATTCCCAAAGGAACCCTTTCAGTTATTATGGTCGGTCTGGTGACAGCATCCAGGATCATTTTAAAACACTGGAAGACCATTAAGCGTCCTGGAGTCAATGACTGGATTAAATCAATGACTGAAGCAGCTTCTTATGAGGTTATGCTCAGTAACTTAAAGGGGAGCAGAGACAAAGATTGGGACAGTTTTTGGGACTCGCTAAAAATGTAACAATGACCTAAAATTGCATTGTATTGTCTTACGTTTTATTGAATTTTATTTTATTTTGTTTTTTTTTTGGATTGTTGGCCTCGCACCGGTTACAGTGATTACAGAAATGTTTTCTTTGTTTTTTCTTGTCAGTGTGTCATTTCACCTGTGGTTCGCGGTAGCTTGGGGGTGGGGAGTGGAGGGAGGGGGGTGCACCAGCTTTATGTTCCTTATTTTATTTTATTTTGTTTTTGTTCTTTCTTCTTAATATTTTTGATGTCTTAATGTCTATTTAATGTTCATGTAGCAAAATTTAATAAAAAACTTTAATTACAAAAAAAAAAGTATTGTTTAAATTAATGGATCAAAGCTGAATCCAGTTCAACACAGTTCTGTACAAATTCCCCAGGCTCAAGGTGTTAAAATAAAAAACATTTAGAAAATAAACTTAATAGGGCAACTTACCCTGAAGTTCACTTTTAACAAGGCAGCTTTCCATCATGTAGTGAAGGACCATGACCATAATGTCCAGCAGATGACACTCCTCCGTCATGTGTCGGGCCAGCTCCTCATTGCTGAACAGCTGCACGCTGATGTGCACGATACGGTTGGACATTGTATCCGACTCATGGCTTTTCATCAGAGTTTTCATGATGAAGGCGTAATGTTGAACAAATGTTTTTGTAAATGTAATCTGCCAGAAAAGAAAAAACAAAACATATTTTCTATTACGAATAGTTGCAATGAAGAGCTTACATCATGACAAGTTTTAAAAAATGATATAACCACAAAAATAGTTGCAATGAAGAGCTTACATCATGACAAGTTTTAAAAAATGATATAACCACAAAAAACAAATAAAATATATATATTTTTAAATACCTTGTAATCTTGATCTGGCAACATATTTAATAAGAATGTGACCATTTTCTGGGGAAACTCAAATTTTATTGTCCAAAACAACAACTCCTCCAGAAAGCATTTATGCTTTAGTGTTTCAATAATGAATGGATCTAGGTGGAGAAACGACAGAAAGAATGAGCATGAAATTCAATGCAGCTGAAATATTTTATTATTACTTTCCTTTTTTTGTGTTTTAGATAAGTTTACCTTTGGTACTGCTGCTCAGCTTAACCCTTTTCCTCTGACCAACTGACTGCCCTCCATCTTGATCCTCCTGAAAGGAACAGCAAACAATAACACATTAAAATATCAGCAGACTGATCAACAATAATACAACAAACAAGAATAAACTGATCTTGTGGACATTAAACACAATTTAAATTAAGAGAAGTGACACTTTTGTTGACACAAACCTCTTTAGTAGATTCGGCTGGGCTTCCTGGTCCAGTGGTTCCTAAAAAAATATATATGATAATAATAATAATCACAAAGTTCTTTTAAAAAAATATCAGAAAACCTCTGGACTTAAGAGGCCTGCAAGTTTGAAAAAATGTCAGTGAAATGTGTATTGTGTACATATCTGTGATGTTGTGACTAAAAGATGATGCAGACATTTTTATTAAAACTTCAAATTTTAAATCACCTTGTAAAATATGGCTAAAAAAAATCTCTATTAAAACATGTAGCCTAATATACCTTCTCTCCAGCTGTGCTGGAGTTTGTGTTTGTGTTGAATCAGCTTCAACTTACTTTTTTTAAATTATCTAAAAACAAGTTATTTATCTGTGAACACTATCTGGCACAACATAAACACTTTGTGAGCCAAATGTGATAAAAACAAAAGTCTGCAAATGTAAATTACTGGGGTTTTGGAAGATGAGGTTGTGAACTGTAATGACAATTATGTAATAGTATTTTTATTCAAGCAGTTTTGTAATGCAGTGCATTACAGTAATTATAAACAGCCCGTTTGTCTCCCACTGTTTTCCCACTGTCTTCTCATAAAAGTTAAAAATGTGATTTATTAAAATGTATTTATATTCTTAATATTTGATGCAAATATGCAAACGTAGCCTTACCCAGCAGGGCCATTGCTCCTGCACCTCCTTCAGCTCCAACAGTAACATCAGCTGTAACAGCCTGGGTTTTCTCCTCCACAGAAACCAGACCTGAATTCTTCAATGCTGACAAATACTTGTCATAGTTCTTTTTAGCATAAACATTATCTTCTTGGCCTGCAACAAGCAAACATATGTTTTACATTATTATAAGTTTGAAACCTCCAAAGAAGCATCTCTATATTACAGTGACAGTTAATTTCCACTGCAGTTGTTTGTTTTTTAGAGAGAAACGGTTATGCTGCATCAAACAAAAGCAAAAAAGTACAATATTACTTTATTCAATCAAGGTCATTAAGCCAATGAAATTAGGCCAAAAATAAATAAACTGGCATAAAAATGCATGTTAGTGAGTTTTTTCTAGTCCGTGAAGTTACCCATGCTCAACTCCTTGTATGTTTGCTGATTAGTCAAGATCTTTGTCAGCACAGTCCTCATTGCTCCTCCCATCTTTGTGAGATCCTCCAAGAAGGAGATGTGAGGCTCGAGTTGTTGCAGGACTTTCTGTAGATCTCTCTCAGCTGAGGTGTCTGGTAAACAGAGATAAGCAACAAGTCATGGGACTCTGTACTTTGTGGCTGTAATTTTAGATGTAAGCAGTTGTGTAATGATAGTGAGATTCAAGCATAACAGATTCTCTTTTGCAATTTGTATACAATCAAAAAGCCACACTAGAAAGTGGCTTAAACATGTGATTTCTTACTTATATTTCTACAGTTTAAATGACTTGAGGTCTTCAGTCATTCTGTGGGTATAAGTTTGGCTTAAATTATTCGCACACTAAAGATGAATTATTTTCTATTGATTGCAGCTGATTTTACCTGGTTCAATGTATCCATCTCTCAGATACTGTATGATGCACAGGATAAAACGGGGGAGGACTATCTCAGACATGAGGAGAAGATCTCGAGGTATTGAGGGGACATTTTCCCCAGTTCTTAACTTGTGCCTCTGACAAAACCTGTCGGGAGACAAAAAAAAGTCATGTTTTTCCCTTTCACTCTTTCAGGTTTGCTGAAAACTTGGGACTGAAAAAGTGTCAAATTGAATAGTGAGTGAATCTGTTTCAATAACTGCATCACTATCTGCTCATTCTTCTAGTTCTCCCCTACCAATTACATTACAGACTTTTTTCTTAGTTATAAAAACAGTATTAGCTGTTTCCTACAAACATTACTTATTAAGTAGCAGAACCAAATTTACAGTAGCACTTATTTTAGAAAGTTTTGTTTAACATCAAGAGGCCATTAAAACTGAAAAGAGAATGAGATGAATGTGATGCAAAAAGGTGGCAAAGACACAACTTCTAACGCAG
>JBBPBX010035560.1:0-12759 GCA_038048925.1 Garcialebias charrua
AACGCACAATAATTTGGAGAAAATAACTTTAATCTGATTACTGCAGTTTGAAAAGCAACGCGTTAGATTACTAGTTACTGAAAAAAGTGGTCCGACCAGAGTAACGCGTTACTTTGTAACGCGTTACTGACATCACTGGTGAGCAGAGTGAACAGGAGAGGGCTCAACACACATCCTTGAGGAGAGCCAGTGCTGAGGGTTATGGTGGAAGAGGAGAAGTTGATTGTGGATCATCACTGACTGAAGTCTGTTTAGAAGTCAAGGAACCAGTTGCAAATGGAGGGGCTTAGTCCTAGTGTGAGTAATTTGTCCATCAGGGTTTGGGGGATCATGATTTTGAAGGCAGATGTGAAGTCCACAAAGAGCATATTCATTCATTCATTCATTCAACCTTTATTTATACAGGCTAGCCTCGTTGAGTCACGGGGACTCATTTACAAGAGGGACCTGTCTCACTCACACCAAACAACCATCCACTCTCACACTCACACCTAGGGTCAATTTAGAGTCACCAATCAGCCTAACAAGCATGTTTTTTTGGTCATATGGGTGTATGAGTCCTTCTGTTCCAGGTGGGTGAGAGCAGTGTGGACCACAGAGGAGATGGTATCCTCTGTTGATTGGTTCTCACAGTATGCATACTCGAGGGTCCTTGTTGATGATGGTTGTTTTGATGTGGGTCATGAACAGTTTTTCGAAGCATTTAGCGACTATCGGGTGAGGGCCTGGCCAACAGTCATTCAGAGCAGTCACTGTAGAGCTTTTTTGGACTGGGATGATGGTGGTGTGGTCTTCAGGCAGACGGGATCTGTCTACAGGGCATGAGGTGTTAAAGATATTGGCCAGCACCTTGCAGAGCTGATCGGAACTTTCAACACTTTCCCAACACTTTTTTTTTGGATTATGGTATTTTGACCAAGGGTTAGGATTTCCAACTAAACGCAGTGATAGGACCACCAAACTCACAGATCTTGTTCTCCATAACTCC
This sequence comes from Garcialebias charrua, assembly GCA_038048925.1. Classification (NCBI taxonomy): domain Eukaryota; kingdom Metazoa; phylum Chordata; class Actinopteri; order Cyprinodontiformes; family Rivulidae; genus Garcialebias; species Garcialebias charrua. Next base: position 989 of record JBBPBX010035560.1, read on the forward strand.
CTGACCGCAATTTATGAGATTCCTGTCCGTCCTACGTTCTCCCTATGAATTATGGGTATTTGTATTTGGACAAATTGGGGTTAGGATTTCCACCTAAACGCAGTGATAGGACCACCAAACTCACAGATCTTGTTCTCCATAACTCCCTGACCGCAATTTATGAGATTCCTGTCCGTCCTACGTTCTCCCTATGAATTATGGGTATTTGTATTTTAACAAATTGGGGTTAGGATTTCCAACTAAACACAGTGATAGGACCACCAAACTCACAGATCTTGTTCTCCATAACCCCCTGCACACACACACACACACACGCACATACACACACACACACACACACACACACAATATGCAAGTGTACAGTTAAATATACATATCCAGACAATATCCTACTCTAGGATTTTTCATGTATGGGTATCTGGAAAATATCCAATACTAGGATTTATTATGGATGGGTATCCAGAAGATATCCAATACTAGGATCTATCACAGATGGGTATGCGTGGGATATCCTGTACTAAGATCTGTTAAAGATGAGATCTCCCCGTATAGCACCAGAAACATATTGGATATGTGGCAGATATGTAAACTTGCATACTGTTGTATCTCCCCAGATATTAGGCCTTTTTGTATGGGTTTAACGGGCCCCGAATGGGTTTTCAGTGGGAACCAGATGGTAATGCCTTAGTCCTAAAGGAACAATTGGGACTTTCTCAACTAAGCAGAAGTGAACAAAATAAGATGAAAAATGTCTTTTGGTCAAGGTTCTTTAAAGGCTAATGTGAATTATTGTCAGTATTACTTTTTACCTCTGCTGAGTAAACATTTATTATGTGAATAGAATAGAACTTATTTAACAAAAAACTCAAACATAAAACATGCCCAAAACAAACTACTGTACAAGAAATGCTCTTTTAAACAAAGAAATTTTAATGTTTTGCATAGTGTTGTTCAACATCTACAAAATTATTCAAGACAGCATTTCTGAAAATAATTTAAATTAGTTTTTACTTTAAAAAAAAGACAAACACACACACCGGTTTGTTAGTTTTATATAGTCCCTCGTTTATCACAGGTGTTTGGGACCATGAGGTGCGTTGGACCATGCATATTGCTGGTGGGAACACGTCCACTAGCGATAAGTGAAAAACAGCAAAGTAGGATAGTTCAAGTTCAGTCAACTTTTGTCATGACACGTGCCAAGTTGCAATCACACTCATCACCTGTTACTCCCAAACTCCCTTCTTAAATAAACAATTTAAATTTTAATACTACTATATATACAATATTTTACATAAACAACACATGCTGTATGGATTGTTTATTTAAAATATTGTATACAGTATGTAAATTTAAATTGTTTAGGAGGGAGTTTGGGAGTAACAGTATATATATATATATATATATATATATATTATATATATATATACGGAAAATATCCTATACTAGGATTTTTCATGTATGGGTATCCAAACAATATCCAATACTAGGATCTGTCAGATGTGTATCTGGAAAATATCCAATACTTGGATTTAATATGTATGGATATCCAGAAAATATCCAATATTAGGATCTATCACAGATGTGTATCTGGAAATTATCCAAATGCTAGGATTTTTTATGTATAGGTATCCAAAAAATATCCTATATGAGGATCTGTCAGATCTGTATCCGGAAAATGTCAAATACTAGGATTTACTATGTATGGGTATCCAGAAAATATTGAACATTAGGATCTATCACAGATGTGTATCCGGAAAGTATCCAAATGCTAGGATTTTTTATGTATGGGTATCCAGACAATATCCAATACTAGGATCTGTCAGATGTGTATCCGGAAATATCCAAATGCTAGGATTTATTATGTATGGGTATCCAGAAAATATCTAATATGAGGATCTGTCAGATGTGTATCTGGAAAATGTCAAATACTAGGATTTACTATGTATAGGTATCCAGAAAATATCCAATATTAGGATCTATCACAGATGTGTATCCGGAAAGTATCCAAATGCTAGGATTTTTTAAGTATGGGTATCTAGACAATATCCAATACTAGGATCTGTCAGATGTATATCCGGAAAATATCCATATGCTAGGATTTATTATGTATGGGTATCCAGAAAATATCCTATATGAGGATCTGTCAGATGGGTATCCAGAAAATATCCAACATTAGGATCTATCACAGATGTGTATCCGGAAAATATCCAGTGCTAGGATTTATTATGTATGGGTATCCAGAAAATATCCTATATGAGGATCTGTCAGATGGGTATCCAAAAAATATCCAACATTAGGATCTATCACAGATGTGTATCCGGCAAATATCCAATGCTAGGATTTATTATGTATGGATATCCGGAAAATATCCAATATGTGGATCTGTCAGATGTGTATTCGGAAAATATCTAATACTAGGATTTATTATCTATGGGTATCCAGAAAATATCCAATACTAAGATCTGTCACAGATGTGTGTCCGGCAAATATCCAATGGTAGGATTTTTTGTGTATGGGTATCTGGAAAATATCCAATACTAGGATCTATCACAGATGTGTATCCAAAGACTATCCAATACTAGGATCTGTCACAGATTTGTATCCGGAAATATCCAATGCTAGGATTTATTATGTATGGGTATCCAGAAAATATCCAATACTAGGATCTATCACAGATATGTATCTGGAAAATATGCAGTAGTAGGATCTTTCTCATATGGGTATCCAGAAAATATCCAATACTAGGATCTCTCAAGTATGGGTATGCATAAAATATTCTATACTAGGATCTATCGCAGATGTGTATACCGAAAATATCCTATACTAGGATTTATCATGTATGAGGATACAGAAAAAATCCAGTGCTAGGATCTATCACAGATGGGTATGCATGGGATATCCTGTACTAAGATCTGTTAAAGATGAGATCTCCCCGTATAGCACCGGAAACATATTGGATATGTGGCAGATACGGACACTTGCATACTGTTGTATTTCCCCGGATATTAGGCCTTTTCGTCCAGTGACAATCCTAAAAAATTCTGGAAAACCATAAAATCTCTCTCAGGCACCCCCCAATCATCTGACCTCCCATCACAATTTCTTGTTGACTCTGTTCCTGTGTCAAATAAGCACGAGATCCTGAACTGTTTCAATAAACATTTTGTTGCTTCTAGTTCATTATTTGACACAGTTACAAACGGAAAATCAGCCACTTTATCTAATAATCAAACTTCTACAAATCAAATCCCTCCTACAAGTCAACCATCTGTTAATCACACCTTCTCTTTTTCTCCGTTCTCAGTCAGTGAGGTAAATAAACTGTTAAATGATCTTGATCCTAAAAAATCTGCAGGTCCAGATGAACTTCCACCTTATTTCTTAAGGCTGGCTGCTCATATCATCACAGTCCCTGTGACCCACATCTTTAATCTGTCCATAAGCCAAAACACCATTCCGGATGCTTGGAAAACAGCCTTTGTTCTTCCTTTGCTGAAGGGAGGTGACCCCACCTCACTGAACAATTATCGACCGATCTCTAAACTCTGCATCTTAGCCAAGGTTCTAGAAAAACTGATAATCTATTGTATTGATGTTTGGGGGAATGCATGTAAAACAATCACAAAGCCTATTTTTGTATTACAGAAAAGAGCTGTAAGAATTATCACTAGAAAACATTACCGTCATCCATCAAGTACATTATTTTATCAACTGAAGTTATTGAAGTTCCATGATTTGGTAGACTATAATATTTTATCAGTTATGTATAGGGCTCAAAATAATGCATTACCTTTAAATATCCAAATGCATTTTGTTAAAAGACAAAGTTGTTATAATCTTAAGGGGACAGAGATGTTTGTAAAACCACAATTCAGAACTAGTTTGAAGGGACGTTCTACCTCAATCCAGGGAATTAGTAATAATAATAATAATAATAAACTTTATTTGTATAGCACCTTCCTACAATGCCTTGCATTGACCAAGGTGCTTAACAGGATAAAAAGATGAATAAACTGGAACAATAAATCAATGAAATTTTAAACCGTTGTGACTTGGAGAAGGCTGTTCATGCTTTTATCAGTTCTAGGCTCGATTATTGTAACGCTCTGTATGTTGGTGTGCCTCAGTCAACACTGAGCCGCCTCCAGCTTGTTCAGAATGCAGCAGCTCGCCTTTTAACCAACACTCCTAGATGGGACCACATCACACCTGTTTTATTCTCACTACATTGGCTTCCTGTCCGTTTTAGGATAGATTTTAAACTTTTATTATTTGTTTTTAAAGCTCTGAATGGCCTCGCTCCTACTTATATAACGGAGTTGTTAAGTTTCCCCGCCCGCTCCAGGTCTCTGAGGTCAGATAGCCAACTCTTGCTCTCTGTTCCACGGACAAAATATAAACGTTGGGGTGACCGTGCCTTTTCTGCGGCCGCACCTCGACTCTGGAATACACTCCCACTTGAGCTACGCCAGATTACTGAACTTGGCCCTTTTAAATCAAAGCTTAAGACTTTTTTATTCAAACTGGCTTTTAGTAATTAAATATGTGGTGACATTTCTGGTTTTATTTTTGCTTTTATGTTGTGTTTTTCTTGATTTTTAATCTGTCTTTTTAAGTACTGCACTGTTTTTTGTTAAGCACTTTGGTCACCACCACCGTGGTTGTGTAAAGTGCTATATAAATGAATAAATGAAATGAAATGAAATGAAATGAAATGAAAAAAGAATAAGAAACAACAGCAACAAAAGAAGGCAATTAGATTATGGAATGGCTTGGAGAATGTAGTTAAAAATGCCAAGTCAATGTTTACATTTAAGAAAATGATCAAAACGAATGTGTTAAAAATATATACCGGTATATGAAATAGCGTAATGTGTATTTTATTAGTTAGAAAATTAGAAAGAGTTAGTCATTTTGTACTGTTGGTTGAAGATTATTATTGTTTAATCTGATTGTTGGAAAAAAGGGGCAGATATAATAAGATTTATTATTCTTTCTGCTACCTTTCATTTTTTTATATTTTGTACATTATCATTTATGGGATTGTCTTGTATTGTTTCTTTTGTAAAAAAAATGAACAAATTTAATAAACATAAACAAACATAAACATAAACTCTCAGATCAAAAATTATCTGGACTCATTTAACATCTTACCTCTCCATCAATCTGGTTTCAGGAAAAAACACAGCACAACAACTGCTTCTCTGAAGGTTCTGAATGATGTTGTTGAAGCATTGGATGCTAAGGATTATTGTGCTGCACTTTTCTTAGACCTGTCTAAAGCTTTTGACACTGTGGATCATAACATCCTGTGTCATAAGCTCTCAGAAATCGGTTTCTCTGATCACACCATCGGTTGGTTTTCTAACTATCTTTCCAATCGGAGGCAATGTGTTCAACATAACGGTACTTCTTCCAGCTATTTAACAGTTAAAAATGGTGTACCACAAGGCTCAGTTTTAGGACCAACTCTCTTTACAATCTACATAGCTAATGTAGGTCACTGCATCCCTGATGCATCCTTACATTTCTATGCTGATGATACAGTTGTTTACTGCCGAGCTAAAACAGTAGCTAAGGCTTTCCAGTTACTGCAATCCGCTTTTGACATCATCCAGTCAGATTTGTTCCGTCTCAAACTTGTCCTAAATGCTGATAAAACAAAAGGGATGTTTTTTTCAAGTAGGAAGGCGGTTCCAACAGATCTTCCTCTGATTTTATCCTCAAATGGTGTCCCTATTGAGTTTGTTGATTCCTATAAATATCTGGGTATACTGGTCGATTCACATCTCTCTTTTAAACTCCACGTGGAAAACCTAGTGAAGAAACTGAAAGTTAAACTGGGTTTCTTTTTCAGAAACAGATCATGTCTAACACTGAATGTTAGGAAACGCCTTGTATCTGTGACTTTCCTTCCCTCCATTGATTACGGTGACATTCTCTACATGAATGCTCCTACAAGCACCCTGCGGATGTTGGATGTTGTCTATCATGGTGCACTAAGATTCATAACTGGCTGTGATTATCGTACCCACCACTGCACCCTGTATTCACTGGTTAACTGGACATCATTAACCTCACGCAGACTCTTCCACTGGTACATTTTCATCTTTAAATCACTTCTTGGTCTGCTGCCCTCATACATCTCCTCCTACATGTCTTTGCGTGAGTGCAGCTACAGTGTGCGCTCTCAGGACATGATTACCTGCAGTGTTCCGTCAGTGAGGACTGAACTTGGAAAAAGGGCCTTCTCCTATTCCGCTCCTGCTTCATGGAATATCTTACAAAAAGATCTGAAGCTCTCGACCTTGACTTCTCTAAATGGTTTTCAGAATCTGTTGGAATCCTGGCAAAAACCAATGCAGATTTGTTCCTGTCTTTGATTTTATACGTCTACCTTATAATGTTTTGCTAGTTTTTTGATACTTTGTTTAAAAAAAAAAAAAAAATGTATTTCTCTCTTTTGTTTTTTTCTCTCTTTTGTTTTCTATTGTTTATTGTTTAAGGAAATTCTACCATTGCTGTTCATCGTTCTTTAGTTTTAGCAGGTCACTTTCATAAATGAGCCCATGAGGCTCAATAAGATTTACCTGACTAAATAAAGGTTGAATGAATGAATGAATAAACTGAATGCAAATTACTTTCAAATAAACCACGGTCCGTGCTTGGTTAACTGCTGCTTCGTGCTACTTCCTGTCTGACAGGAAGTTGTACCCATAATTAATTAGACCAGGGGTGCTTATTACGTCGATCGCGATTGATCGTGGACAGACGCGGATCTACCATGTAGGCAAATGAGGCCGTTGCCTGGGGCCCCCAATCAACAGGGGCCCCCAATCAGCAGGGACCCTGGCCCCGCCCCACCCCAGCCAGTCACCTACATCCCTAACACTGCTCCTGCTTGTTAATGTACGTTTAACATAAAAATAATTATAGTTACGATGAAAACGATCATTAAAAACGCAATACAAAAGACGGTCGATTTCTGTATCCCCCTACTAAAAATGGACTATTCCATCTTGATATCTTCCAGGTCAGAGGTGAACTCGGGGGCTCCGCTCCGCCATTATTAAACTGCTAACGCTGTGGCTAGCTGCTTGTGTTTGGCGTCTTCATAAATCATGGGAGAACCCCGCTGTATCAAGCCAAATTAACGCAGCCGGAGGATTGTATTGGATGTTTTGTGTCAACCACTCGACGGTGAGTTGTTTGTTTTATGTATTTGGGTTCCTTTTATGAAATAGAAATGCGGTGGCAACACGCCCACTCCATTTATGTATTTGAGATTTAAAAGTGGTCTTAGTGATTAAAAGATCATTCTCTTTCTGTTAATTTCGTGGCCGAATAGAATATATATACGTAAATTATTAAATAAATCCTTAGATTTTTGTAATTTCATCCTTATAGGATCATTTTAGTTACTTTTCATTAAATCTGTTGACTACCTATAGAAATTTGGAATTGGTTTAATTTATTTTGGGTTGCGCAACAAAAAAGAAATTACTATTTGTTTTTTGAAACAATATTGAAGTAAATTAAGCTTAATTGACTCTTATATGAATTAAACTTGGATACAACTTGGAAGTGCACTTTAAAACTTGATCTGTAACTTTAATTTGATCTGTACTGTTGATGTGGTCTTTGAATTGAAGTTATAATAATAATAAACTTTATTTGTATAGCACCTTCCTACAATGCCTTGCATTGACCAAGGTGCATAACAGGACATTTGAATGATTCTTGAAAAATACCTGCTGGAATTATTTTATTTGTTTTTGTGAATGTTTAGCTATGGGAATGTTTAACTATTTTTGATAACAGTTTAGTCCTGTGTATATAGTAATGCTCATTTTTATTTTGTTTATGACCTTGTTTAGGTCAGGGTTTTTTTCACCCCCTGTTCCCACCCAGGATGACGAGCTACCGGATCACCGCAGCTGTGTGGTAGGACTTAAATTGCACCAAACTATTTGTTTTTTTCTGGACATATTACCCTGGATCATGAACTACAAACTACCAGATTATTGATTGATGGACCTTTAATCATCCGGGATTCAAGAACTGATTTAAAATAGAAAAAAAAAGAACTCTTGGGTGTAATCAGGGTCTGTTTTGTTCTGTGTATTTTGTCTATTGGTTGTAATTAGGGTCTGTTTTGTTGTGTGTATTTTGTCTATTGGTTATACTCAAAGAAAATGATTATTATTACATGGTAAATGGTAAATGGAGCTTATTTATATAGCGCTTTCCAGCCCCCTGTGAGGAGACCCAAAGCGCTTTACAATACCAGCCATCCACCCATTCATTCAGACATTCATACACCGGTAGTGGTAGCCTGCCTTGCAAGGCGCCATCCAGACCTACCGGGAGCAACTCGGGGTTAAGTGTCTTGCCCAGGGACACAACGACACATGGTGGGCGGATGCGGGATTCGAACCTCCAACCTTCCGATCAGGGGTCGACTGCCATTACCACTACGCCACGGCCGCCCCTTACTTATATGTCATCCCTGCCTCCCTGGATCACTTCCAATTTGCATATCGGCCTAATCACTCAACCGACAATGCCATCTCCTCTGCCCTCCACACAGCTCTCACACATCTGGACACAAAGGACTCTTATGTTAGAATGTTGTTCATTGACTTCAGCTCGGCATTCAACACCATCATCCCCCAACAGCTCATCCATAAACTGGACAGTCTGGGGCTGAACACCTCAATGTGTAACTGGCTGCTAGAATTCCTGACCGGGAGACCACAGGCAGTACGGGTCGGGAGTAACACATCCAGCACCATCACATTGAACACAGGGGCCCCACAAGGATGTGTGCTGAGCCCCCTTCTATTTACCCTGCTAACACACGACTGCACACCATCATACAGCTCCAACCACTTCATCAAGTTTGCGGATGACACAACAGTGGTGGGTCTCATCAGCAACAACGATGAGACGGACTACAGGAACGAGGTGAGCCGCCTGGCCTTGTGGTGCGGACACAACAATCTCACTCTCAACGTGGAGAAGACAAAGGAGATTGTTGTGGACTTCAGGAAGAGGGATGCCCAACATGCCCCTCTGACCATCAACAGCACCACAGTGGAGAGAGTGGACAGCACCAAGTTCCTGGGAGTGCACGTCTCAGAGGACCTGTCCTGGAGCAGGAACACTGCATCACTGGCCAAGAAGGCTCACCAGCGCCTCTACTTTCTCCGCAAGCTGAAAAGAGCTGGAGCTCCAACCCCCATCATGTGCACCTTCTACAGAGGTGCCATAGAAAGTGTCCTGACCAGCTGCATCACGGTGTGGTTTGGTGCATGTACTGCATCCTGCCGCAAGTCCCTCCAGCGCATTGTGAGAGCAGCTGAGAAGATCGTCTGCACCTCCTTCCCCTCAGGACTTACACAGTAACCGAGGGACTGGGAGAAATGCAATTTCAATTATGTGTATGTCCTGTACATATTGCAGTTTTGACAATAAAGTTGACTTTGACTTTTGATTAAGTCCAAATACCATTCCACCATGACTGATGAACATTTGGAAATGTGCTTGAGTCTGGCTGTCAGCAACTACTGTCCGGACTATGCATCCCTGGCTGATTCAATTCAGTGCAAGTCATCAAAGTAAACTCAGGTAATTACAACATTTTTTAATAATTATTTATTATATGTGTTGTGCAACATTGGCTTATTCAGTTATACAAGGTACATCAACATACATTGTACATAAAAACAATCCTTAATACATTTGAATATAGTTATATGTTTTGCATTTTTGTAGTGGGTAGATCATTTTGACTTGGTTGTTTTATAAGTAGCTCGCATGCTGAAAAAGTGTGAGCACCCCTTAATTAGACTGTGGAGCCCCCAGGAATGTGTATACCAGGGCACATGGTAGTTGGCCACACAACACATAGGCATTCTGCACAACCATTACAGCAACACACAATGTTGTTATAAAAGTGACTGGGGAATACCTAGAGGTTATTATAAAAACATATTTTAAAGGGATTGTGACATGATTTTTTTACTATTCATAAAATTGCTCAAAATATATATATATTATCATTTAAATATGTTTGTTTTTGCAAACAAAATGATAAATCACTTTAATTTTGCTTTAAAAGTGATTTTGAACTTCAAGCCGTGTTTAATCATGGGAAATCCGATTACACTCGAACGCACCATATGTGATGTCACACTGGGCAGAGGGCTGTGGTGTCTTTAATAGCGGACAATTTAAAACTGGACGAATTTATCAATCTATGTGAAGATTTGAGCTATTTGTCTTCATTTTGGGAAGCAGAAAATTGTTTGGGTGATGGAACAAGAAACAACAGGATCTAATTTAGGTCTGATGCTGTATCAGACTTCCTTCATGTCGAGCTGCTCATACCTGCGCACTGTGACAAGCCCAGAGCTCTGCCCGGTGTGACATCACAGATGGTGCGTTCGTGTGTAATGGGATTTCCCATGATTAAACACGGCTTGAAGTTCAAAATCACTTTTAAAGCAAAATTAAAGTGATTTATCATTTTGTTTGCAAAAACAAACATATTTAAATGATAAAATATATATATTTTGAGCAATTTTATGAATAGTAAAAAAATCATGTCACAATCCCTTTAACACTTCATGTGGAAATTTACCTGTTACAGGTAGTCCCCGATTTACGAGCGAGATCCGTTACAACGAGGCGCTCGTAAACCGGAAATCTCGTAATTTGGAACGGCCGCCATTTCTCTCGTAAATCCGGAATTTCGCTCGTAAATTGGAACGGTTTTCGCTAGCGCGACTACAAACACTCTATTTTCATCCAAAAACTGCTTATGAGTGCATAAAAATGATCGGAAACGTGTGTCCATATGCTTAACTAACTAACTGTGGTGAAAAAACACATGAAAACTCAGTATTTTTTTCGTTTTTTCCAAAAATTCGCAGCTCGTAAGTCTGGAACCTTGCAGATCAGAGCGCTCGTAAATCGGGGACTACCTGTATAAGAAAAAACGTTTTCAGCTGTTGTCCCTCATGGGTTTCCATTTCAGTTCGATTTAAGTACCAATTTGCAGTCCTCATCCTGAAGTTTATAGTTTCCACCAGCTAAACAGTAAGATAACGATGCTCCAATAAACATATTTATTTCTCTTTCTTTTGTGTTGATTTATTGAATAATGGCCTCTGACCATTATCTTTTCTTTTGACCATTGTAAAACTGAAACATACAACGCATGGTAATAGATAACTAACATAGCAACTTAGCTTGTTGCATGCTACAGTAGCAGTTTTGTTAGCTTGCAATAGCAAGCTAACAAAACTCACTAATAACTCACTTAAATGGACAAATCTTCGTAACATTTTTACATAACCCGCCATGACCCAAAAACGGACGAAGCGGATAAAAATAATGGATGGATTGATTTTTAAAATGAGATAATTACAGTATTTTTGTCATAAACTACACTTATGGACAAATCTTTTCCAAGGCAACAGCATTTTAAGGTTGATATCAGCTTAACACATGAACACTTTAGCACAATCGGCCATGTTGGATTTTCTGCTTCCTTTCTTTCATGTCCAAAAAAATATTACAAAGCAAACAGAAGAGGGAGTTCTAGGGCATCTAACAAACTCTTAATCTAGCGTAACTCACAAAAGGCAGAACAACCGAGATGATTTGAATACATTCAGCACTTTCAGTCGTAGACTGAGACAACCGAGGTGCTCCACAGAATGCCACAGGAAGTCCTTCCTCCCTGTGGCTATCAAGCTTTT
>JBBPBX010035560.1:12795-31997 GCA_038048925.1 Garcialebias charrua
CACACACACACATAGGACAACACACCACAATAAACATGTTAATGTTTCTGTCTGCACCTGACCTGGTTTAGAACTTAATTATTGGTATATTTATATTCTCTGTTATTTTTATATTCTCATTTATTTTTATATGCCCTATTTTTTTTAATTCTCTGTTATTTTTATATATTGCGTGATCCCTTGTTTATGTTCCTTTGTACTGAAACTCTGACACAACAATTTCCTGCGGGATCAATAAAGTTCTATCTTTCTTATCTTAAAGTCTTAGAAAAACTGGTTTTGCTGGCACAGCACTACCTCTTTGTGACTAAACCTTGTAACTGTAAGAGTAGCACTCTCTGAAGCTCCAACATGGCCGCCAATCACCCTCAGCTGACGGTCATCCACCTGATGAGCTACAATCCTATTTAAGGCTGCAGTCGAATTCTACTCTTTGCTGGAGCATTGATTCCTATTTATGCTTCTAGCCAGTCTTGTGTTTAATGCAAAGATACAGTACTTACCTTGTTCTTATGTGCCTCCAGTCATCTCGTCTGTTTTTGGATCCTGCTCTTCGTTCCTCGTGCTGTGCCCTCCAGCCACTTGCCTGCCTTCTCTAACCTCTGGAATCGCTATAGGAGTTATTGAATGTTCATGGAACCCATCTCCCTTCATCATCTGTAAGAACAACCAAACATTTGAGACCAACATTTACAACAGTCCCTGGGTCTACTCCTTCTGACGTTACGTTCTGCTTCCTCCTCCAGGGATTCCAGATGAACCACTGTAAATAATCAACACTGTTCTTTTGTACTCTCGTGCCTTGTGTCGTTCTGGGTCTCGTTACAAACTGGGTTACCTAGAAATCATTACAGTAACTACACCAAACATTACATTAGACTGCTTTGAGCACATTAAATGTGCAAAACTGTAAATAGACAGTATACTATGGAAGCGTATTGCAGTCAACCATGAACATTTTTCTTTGGAGCTTATGTAGTAATCACGTGATACTTATGTAGTAAAAACGTGATACTATGTAGTAATAACGTGATACTATGTAGTAAAAACGTGATACGTATGTAGTAATAACGTGATACTATGTAGTAAAAATGTGATACTATGTAGTAAAATCGTGATACTATGTAGTAATAACGTGATACGTATGTAGTAAAAATGTGATAAGTATAGATGTAGCAGGCGCGCAGTAGTTTAGGAGAGGTGGTCCCTTTAAATATATATTAAACCCAAGTAGAGCAGTGTATCTCGGTGGCACACTGTGAGTGCGTCTGCCTTCCACTCAGAGGACCCATGTTCGATTCTGGCCTTGGTGAACTTATTTTACTCTTTTTTTATTTTATTGGATAAATAAAATAAAAAAGGAGTTTGTGTATTAAGTCTATGGTGTTAACCGGTTCGACATTAGCGCCGTTTCCATTCTCTTTCCACCTCTCTTAACACAGAACTTGTGTTGTGCGGAAGCATTCGTGTAGCCTGTATTTTAGGAGGGGCGGTTCCTTTAAATATATACTGTAGTAGTCCCACAAAAGTCCACATGCTTCAATAGCACACTGTGAGCATGTCTGCCTTCCACTCAGAGGACCCAGGTTCGATTCTTACCTGGTTCAACTTATTATTATTATTGTTTTTTTAATTGGATAAATAAAATAAAAAATGAGTTTGTGTTAACCACAGGCATATTAAGTCTATGGTGTTAACCGGTTCGACATTAGCAGTGTCTCCATACCTTCTCTTTCCACCTCTCTTAACACAGACCAGACGGGAGTTGTGGTCCCGCCTACAACTCCCGTACAACACAAGGTCTGTGTTAAGAGAGGTGGAAAGAGAAGGAATGGAGACGCCGCTAATGTCGAACCGGTTAACACCATAGACTTAATACACAAACTCCTTTTTTATTTTATTTATCCAATTAAAAAATAAAGTTTGAAAAAAAGTAAAATAAGTTCTCCCAGGTCAGAATCGAACCTGGGTCCTCTGAGTTGAAGGCAGATGCGCTCACGGTGTGCCACCAAGACACACTGCTCTACTTGGGTCTAATATATATTTAAAGGGACCACCTCTCCTAAAATACTGTGCGCCTGCTACATCTATACTTATCACGTTATTACTACATACGTATCACGTTTTTACTACATAGTATCACGTTTTTATTACATACGTATCATGTTATTACTACATGGTATCACGTTTTTACTACATTGTATCACGTTTTTACTACATACGTATCACGTTATTACTACATAGTATCATGTTTTGACTACATAGTATCACATTTTTACTACATACGTATCACGTTATTACTACATAAGCTCAAAAAAAAAAATCATGGTTGACTACAATACGCTTCCGTAGATTACCACCAGTAAAAAAAAATACAATGTTTTCAAAAGCAAAAGAACAAACAGCATTCCAATTCACTTGTAACTCTTGAAGGGATACATTTGGCACATTGTTTTTGTACTACTAGTGCATAGTGAATTTTTATCCACCCATCCAGCCATCCGTTATCTATACCCGCTTCTTCCATGTTGGGTCACGGGGGTCACCATTGCCCATGTCCAGCAATCACTGTGTGAGGGACAGGGTACCCTGGACAGATCGCAAGTCCATTAAATCACAAGGACACATAGAGACAAATGAGACAAACAACCATTCACTCTCTCACTTTCACCTAGAGACAAGTTACTAATAAGTCTAACATGTATATTTTTGGTCTGTGGGAAGAAACCAGAGTACATGGAGAAAACCCATGTATGCACAGAGAGAACATGCAAACTCCATCCAGAAAGATCCCCAGGATTTGAGCCAGGGTAAACGTCTCGCTGAGAGGCAGCAGCTCTACCAGTTGCATCACTGTGCTGCCCTAGCATATTTACAGTTTAACATATTTCTTAGTTCATATCTTAGATCTTATTACTGTTTTTCTTTTACATTTTATACTTTAGTTGGATGTAATTTGGACCCTGTGTACACAATTTCATTTAACCACATGTACCACATGTGGTGTGTATGACAAATAAATAAACTTTTACTCTCACTTAAATTTACACCTAAGTGAAAAATACTTTTATAAATTTACCACCCGGCTATAAAAAATGTATTATTTTTACATTAATCAACAGCCCAGGTACATATTTTTAAACTATAGTCATAATGTAATGTTTGAGATTTAAATGAAAACTAGTAGATTCAAACATGTCACTTGTCTGGCTCCATGTGTATTCAAACATTAATAACCATTTGTCTTAATGTGCATAAACTGTTATTGATGATGAAAATGGGTCATACAGGCTGTGATTGTCTTTTATTTGTGCAGACAAGTGTGATGTGTGTTCTTACACATGTGTGTATCAGTTTTGTGTATCAGTTGTTTGTATCAGTTGCAGCAGTGGGGTTGAGTTGGTTTCTGGCAGCACAGTGTGTTTGTAACTCAGATGTACACTGACAGCTCACCTGTAGAGCAAAGGCCACCACTGGCCTGCAGGTAGACAGAAGAAAGACAAGGGGAAGGAGAGGGGAGAGAAAGAGGAGGGGTGGCTCAAACTCTGAACCAGCATGACTCGTACACAGAGACAGTGGGGGTTCATAATGTTGCACTGCACAGGTGTGGGGTAGAGGTGAATCAGAGTTGAGAACAATAAATCTACACCATCTTTGATAAAACAAGATGAAGAACTGCAGTGGAGGACTCCAGACAATAGAGGGGAAACACAGGAAGAGGCACCAGGAGAAACATATGGATTAAAACTGGTCTGATATCTAAACTAAATATTACCTAATAAAAAAGACGATGAATCATATTCATGAGCTGCTTGAACACAAATGGTAAATCCATCCATTTATTATCGTTTTCTTCCATTTTGGGTCATGGGGGTAACCGGTGCCCATGTCCAACAATCACTGTGCAAGAGGCGAGGGGCATCCTGGACAGGTCTCCATTCCATCACAAGGCCACATGGAGACAAACAATACAAACAACCATTCTTGTGTGCTTGGTTGTTGGTGGTGTGTGGGAGTGGTCAGGGGCGTGGCCTCTCCATGGAGGGAGGGGGTGTCCTATCGGCTGGGTGCAAGTTGGGTTGGATCTTGGATGTTGGCTCCTCTCCACCCCAGAATGAATGGGTCTACCTCCTGGGTTTGGGCTGCCCCATGTAGGGAGCAGCACATATCTTGGATCTGGGGGGTATAGAGTGCATATCGGGATTATGAATGGAATGTGTCGTTATTGTATGTCTTTGAGTGAGTGAGGGTGAGGATGAGGGTGGGTCTGTGTGATTGTGTCTGTGTATGAATGATTATTGGTCAGGTCGGAACTTAAGACTGCCCCTTCTTTGATACAGCTGGGGTTGCTTGGTGTGGCGCCCCTGCCACACGGCCCCCTAGTAGGGTGTGCCTTTGCCAACCGGCACGCTTGGGGTCCTAAGTGTCAGGGGCTGGGCGCTTGGACGTGTTTCAGCTCGGCCTGGTGGCTACCTGGTGGGGCTCCAGTCCTCTGGTCCTGTTGGGCCTGGGGGTGTGCATCCTCGGTGCCCGGGCCTTGGGGCCTAGACCTGGGGCTGCATCGGTGCAGCAGTTTCCGGCAGGGGCCTATGAGTCTGTCGCTGTTGGCCCCGAGGGGGTCATTGTGTGTGGTCGCTGGTGGGGCTCTTCCAGTTCTCCCTTTTGGTCCGATCTGGGGTGTGTGTGAGCGGTTCGTCCTGTTTGGGTGGCACCAGGGGCTCCGCGCTCGGGTTCCCTCTTGGGGTCTTGGGCTCTGGTCCCACCTCTTTCTGGCTCGGGTCTTGGGGGTCGGGTCTCTGATGTTTCACGATCACTATTGAATGTTCTATTAGAGAAGCCTTATACACTTATGCATGCTCACAACCACACACAAATAGATGCAGGGATGCAAATGTATGCATATGTAGGTATTGTATGTAGATGTGTAGATGTGTATGTGACTGCATATGCATGTATATGTATGTATGTATGTATATACATATAGGTATGGGTATATATATTTATATAAATTTATTGCAAAGCCATGAATATTCTAAGTTCTTTATACATATGTATTTTGTTGCTGCGTTTTGTCATGTTCTTTGCAGGTTTACAGACAGCGGTCGGGTGTTTTTGCCTTATGCTTTCTTTGTGTATATTCATTATACTTCGTAATCTTACTTTCCGTCTTTCCTTTCAATCTATCTTAAAAACTCCACTAGATAGTTATTAAAATAAACATTTGGAGTTAATAATGGCGTGGAGAGGATGGCTGTAAGGGGAGAAGGGAGGCCAAGAAAAAAAACTAAAAAACATTCACTCTCTCACCTAGGGACAATTTATAGTTGCCAATCGGCCTAACATGCATGCTTTTGTTCTGTGGGAGGAAACTGGAGTACTGGGAGAAAACCATCGCATGCACGGAGAGAACATGGAAACTCAACCCAGAAAGGCCCCTGGACTGGAATTTGAACCAGGGCAACCTGCTTGCTGAGAGGCAGCAGCTCTACCAACTGAGCCACAATGGTGCACTAAATGGTAAGCGAACTACACTTACATAGCACTTTTCTATCAAGATCTTTACAACACAGTCTGTGCCCTTGTTTACCCATTCATACAGCACTCTACTACATCTCTATGAAGCTAAGTGAACAAATAATTCTAAAAAGACTAATCAAAGCTTTATCACATTCATACTCCGATGGGACACACATCGGAGGCAATGAGGGGTTCAGTGTCTTGTATAGGGACACTTCAACATGTGACTGCTGGTGGAATCGAACCCCCAACTCTTGCATTGGAGGACGACTGCTCCTTCGGCTACTGCCCATGGTGTCATGCACCCTACTCATATGCCCTTCCTGCAGGTACACATTTGTGAGTCTTTGAAACTATGTTTGACAAAAATAAATTCATACAGTATGGTAAAATTGCTCAACCTAAATAAAATACTCTGGGACTTTTGGAGGTACAGTATTGCTTTGTAAAATAACAAAAAAGCTAAAATCATTTCATCTGGACAATTTCTTTTTGGAAGAAACGTTTCATCTTTAATCCGAAATACTTCATCAGTCTGAGTCCTGTCAACAAGATCGGTCTTGTAAATAGCACCTCCTTGATGTGTTTCAAGCCAGCCCTCTGTGGAATTCACAGAAGCTGTCTTTACACATGCAGAAAAGGGGAATATGTCCAAAACAACCCATGATCACACATAACAATCAAATGTTTTAGGCCAGATGGTCGACTTGCTACTCACAAAAACATCTTGAGGACACCTGGCCAAAACAGAGCAGAAAAAAGGTTTGATAACTCAATAAGCCATTGAGCTTTCAAACAGTTTTGTCAAATAATTGTTAGTAGTTATTCCTTAATTAATTGTGGCACAAGTCATGGAGCACGGAGTATGGAAAAAGAAGCAAATGTTTTTATTTTGATTAGACTACGCCCAACGTGGGGCTTTTTGTAAAACATTTTTCAGGGTTATGAATCAAGTCTATCTAAAAAAATCTATGTACTGGCATAAAAGAATGACACTAATTATTTAACATCTACACTTTTCCAAATCATTGTATCCACCTGACTAGCACATTTAACAAGTACAGTGTTTAACTCCTGGAGGGCTGATCCTTCAGCAGCTTCAGCACCATCAGTAGCTTCAGCACCAACAGTAGCTTCAGCACCAACAGCAGCTTCAGCACCAACAGTAGCTTCAGCACCAACAGCAGCTTCAGCACCAACAGTAGCTTCAGCACCAACAGTAGCTTCAGCAACATAATCAGCTTCAGCACCAACAGTAGCTTCAGCAGCATCAGCAGCTTCAGCACCAACAGTAGCTTCAGCACCAACAGTAGCTTCAGCAACATAATCAGCTTCAGCAACATAATCAGCTTCAGCACCATCAGTAGCTTCAGCACCAACAGTAGCTTCAGCACCAACAGCAGCTTCAGCACCAACAGTAGCTTCAGCAACATAATCAGCTTCAGCACCGTCAGCAGCTTCAGCACCATCAGCAGCTTCAGCAACATCAGTAGCTTCAGCAGCTTCAGCACCATCAGTAGCTTCAGCACCAACAGTAGCTTCAGCAGCAACAGTAGCTTCAGCACCATCAGCAGCTTCAGCACCATCAGTAGCTTCAGCACCAACAGTAGCTTCAGCAGCAACAGTAGCTTCAGCACCAACAGCAGCTTCAGCACCAACAGCAGCTTCAGCACCAACAGCAGCTTCAGCAACATAATCAGCTTCAGCACCGTCAGCAGCTTCAGCACCATCAGCAGCTTCAGCAACATCAGTAGCTTCAGCACCATCAGCAGCTTCAGCACCATCAGTAGCTTCAGCACCAACAGTAGCTTCAGCAGCAACAGTAGCTTCAGCACCATCAGCAGCTTCAGCACCATCAGTAGCTTCAGCACCAACAGTAGCTTCAGCAGCAACAGTAGCTTCAGCACCAACAGCAGCTTCAGCACCAACAGCAGCTTCAGCACCAACAGCAGCTTCAGCACCAACAGTAGCTTCAGCACCAACAGCAGCTTCAGCACCAACAGCAGCTTCAGCACCAACAGTAGCTTCAGCACCAACAGCAGCTTCAGCACCAACAGCAGCTTCAGCACCAACAGCAGCTTCAGCACCAACAGCAGCTTCAGCACCAACAGCAGCTTCAGCACCAACAGCAGCTTCAGCACCAACAGCAGCTTCAGCACCAACAGCAGCTTCAGCACCAACAGCAGCTTCAGCACCAACAGTAGCTTCAGCACCAACAGCAGCTTCAGCACCAACAGCAGCTTCAGCACCAACAGCAGCTTCAGCACCAACAGCAGCTTCAGCACCAACAGCAGCTTCAGCACCAACAGCAGCTTCAGCACCAACAGCAGCTTCAGCACCAACAGTAGCTTCAGCACCAACAGCAGCTTCAGCACCAACAGCAGCTTCAGCACCAACAGTAGCTTCAGCACCAACAGCAGCTTCAGCACCAACAGCAGCTTCAGCACCAACAGCAGCTTCAGCACCAACAGCAGCTTCAGCACCAACAGCAGCTTCAGCACCAACAGCAGCTTCAGCACCAACAGCAGCTTCAGCACCAACAGCAGCTTCAGCACCAACAGTAGCTTCAGCACCAACAGCAGCTTCAGCACCAACAGTAGCTTCAGCACCAACAGCAGCTTCAGCACCAACAGTAGCTTCAGCACCAACAGCAGCTTCAGCACAACAGTAGCTTCACCACCAGCAGCTTCAGCACCAACAGCAGCTTCAGCACCAACAGTAGCTTCAGCACCAACAGCAGCTTCAGCACCAACAGCAGCTTCAGCACCAACAGTAGCTTCAGCACCAACAGCAGCTTCAGCACCAACAGCAGCTTCAGCACCAACAGTAGCTTCAGCACCAACAGCAGCTTCAGCACCAACAGCAGCTTCAGCACCAACAGTAGCTTCAGCACCAACAGTAGCTTCAGCACCAACAGCAGCTTCAGCACCAACAGTAGCTTCAGCACCAACAGCAGCTTCAGCACCAACAGCAGCTTCAGCACCAACAGCAGCTTCAGCACCAACAGCAGCTTCAGCACCAACAGTAGCTTCAGCACCAACAGCAGCTTCAGCACCAACAGCAGCTTCAGCACCAACAGTAGCTTCAGCACCAACAGCAGCTTCAGCACCAACAGCAGCTTCAGCACCAACAGCAGCTTCAGCACCAACAGCAGCTTCAGCACCAACAGCAGCTTCAGCACCAACAGTAGCTTCAGCACCAACAGCAGCTTCAGCACCAACAGTAGCTTCAGCACCAACAGCAGCTTCAGCACCAACAGCAGCTTCAGCACCAACAGCAGCTTCAGCACCAACAGCAGCTTCAGCACCAACAGCAGCTTCAGCACCAACAGCAGCTTCAGCACCAACAGCAGCTTCAGCACCAACAGCAGCTTCAGCACCAACAGCAGCTTCAGCACCAACAGCAGCTTCAGCACCAACAGCAGCTTCAGCACCAACAGCAGCTTCAGCACCAACAGCAGCTTCAGCACCAACAGCAGCTTCAGCACCAACAGCAGCTTCAGCACCAACAGCAGCTTCAGCACCAACAGCAGCTTCAGCACCAACAGCAGCTTCAGCACCAACAGCAGCTTCAGCACCAACAGCAGCTTCAGCACCAACAGCAGCTTCAGCACCAACAGCAGCTTCAGCACCAACAGCAGCTTCAGCACCAACAGCAGCTTCAGCACCAACAGCAGCTTCAGCACCAACAGCAGCTTCAGCACCAACAGTAGCTTCAGCACCAACAGCAGCTTCAGCACCAACAGCAGCTTCAGCACCAACAGCAGCTTCAGCACCAACAGCAGCTTCAGCACCAACAGCAGCTTCAGCACCAACAGCAGCTTCAGCACCAACAGTAGCTTCAGCACCAACAGCAGCTTCAGCACCAACAGTAGCTTCAGCACCAACAGCAGCTTCAGCACCAACAGCAGCTTCAGCACCATCAGCAGCTTCAGCACCAACAGCAGCTTCAGCACCAACAGTAGCTTCAGCACCAACAGTAGCTTCAGCATCATCAGCAGCTTCAGCACCATCAGCAGCTTCAGCACCATCAGCAGCTTCTGCACCATCATGAGCTTCAGCACCGTCAGCAGCTTCAGCACCGTCAGCAGCTGCAGCACCATCATCAGCTTCAGCATCGTCAGCAGCTTCAGCACCATCAGCAGCTTCAGCATCGTCAGCAGCTTCAGCACCATCAGCAGCTTCAGCAGCATCAGCAGCTTCAGCACCATAAGCAGCTTCAGCACCATCAGCAGCTTCAGCACCATCAGTAGCTTCAGCACCAACAGTAGCTTCAGCAACATCAGCATCTTCAGCACCACCAGCAGCTTCAGCACCAACAGTAGCTTCAGCACCAACAGCAGCTTCAGCACCAACAGCAGCTTCAGCACCAACAGCAGCTTCAGCACCAACAGCAGCTTCAGCACCAACAGTAGCTTCAGCACCAACAGCAGCTTCAGCACCAACAGCAGCTTCAGCACCAACAGTAGCTTCAGCACCAACAGCAGCTTCAGCACCAACAGCAGCTTCAGCACCAACAGTAGCTTCAACACCAACAGCAGCTTCAGCACCAACAGCAGCTTCAGCACCAACAGCAGCTTCAGCACCAACAGCAGCTTCAGCACCAACAGCAGCTTCAGCACCAACAGCAGCTTCAGCACCAACAGCAGCTTCAGCACCAACAGCAGCTTCAGCACCAACAGTAGCTTCAGCACCAACAGCAGCTTCAGCACCAACAGTAGCTTCAGCACCAACAGCAGCTTCAGCACCAACAGCAGCTTCAGCACCAACAGTAGCTTCAGCACCAACAGCAGCTTCAGCACCAACAGCAGCTTCAGCACCAACAGCAGCTTCAGCACCAACAGCAGCTTCAGCACCAACAGCAGCTTCAGCACCAACAGCAGCTTCAGCACCAACAGCAGCTTCAGCACCAACAGCAGCTTCAGCACCAACAGCAGCTTCAGCACCAACAGCAGCTTCAGCACCAACAGAGCTTCAGCACCAACAGCAGCTTCAGCACCAACAGCAGCTTCAGCACCAACAGCAGCTTCAGCACCAACAGCAGCTTCAGCACCAACAGTAGCTTCAGCACCAACAGCAGCTTCAGCACCAACAGCAGCTTCAGCACCAACAGTAGCTTCAGCACCAACAGTAGCTTCAGCACCAACAGCAGCTTCAGCACCAACAGTAGCTTCAGCACCAACAGCAGCTTCAGCACCAACAGCAGCTTCAGCACCAACAGCAGCTTCAGCACCAACAGCAGCTTCAGCACCAACAGTAGCTTCAGCACCAACAGCAGCTTCAGCACCAACAGTAGCTTCAGCACCAACAGCAGCTTCAGCACCAACAGCAGCTTCAGCACCAACAGCAGCTTCAGCACCAACAGTAGCTTCAGCACCAACAGCAGCTTCAGCACCAACAGCAGCTTCAGCACCAACAGTAGCTTCAGCACCAACAGTAGCTTCAGCATCATCAGCAGCTTCAGCACCATCAGCAGCTTCAGCACCATCAGCAGCTTCTGCACCATCATGAGCTTCAGCACCGTCAGCAGCTTCAGCACCGTCAGCAGCTGCAGCACCATCATCAGCTTCAGCATCGTCAGCAGCTTCAGCACCATCAGCAGCTTCAGCATCGTCAGCAGCTTCAGCACCATCAGCAGCTTCAGCAGCATCAGCAGCTTCAGCACCATAAGCAGCTTCAGCACCATCAGCAGCTTCAGCACCATCAGTAGCTTCAGCACCAACAGTAGCTTCAGCAACATCAGCATCTTCAGCACCACCAGCAGCTTCAGCACCAACAGTAGCTTCAGCACCAACAGTAGCTTCAGCACCAACAGTAGCTTCAGCACCACCAGCAGCTTCAGCACCAACAGTAGCTTCAGCACCAACAGTAGCTTCAGCACCACCAGCAGCTTCAGCACCAACAGTAGCTTCAGCACCAACAGTAGCTTCAGCACCAACAGTAGCTTCAGCACCACCATCAGCTTCAGCACCAACAGTAGCTTCAACACCACCAGCAGCTTCAGCACAATCAGTAGCTTCAGCACCACCAGCAGCTTCAGCACCAACAGCAGCTTCAACACCACCAGCAGCTTTAGCACCAACAGTAGCTTCAGCACCAACAGCAGCTTCAGCACCATCAGTAGCTTCAGCATCGTCAGCAGCTTCAGCACCATCAGCAGCTTCAGCATCGTCAGCAGCTTCAGCACCATCAGCAGCTTCAGCAGCATCAGCAGCTTCAGCACCATAAGCAGCTTCAGCACCATCAGCAGCTTCAGCACCATCAGTAGCTTCAGCACCAACAGTAGCTTCAGCAACATCAGCATCTTCAGCACCACCAGCAGCTTCAGCACCAACAGTAGCTTCAGCACCAACAGTAGCTTCAGCACCAACAGTAGCTTCAGCACCACCAGCAGCTTCAGCACCAACAGTAGCTTCAGCACCAACAGTAGCTTCAACACCACCAGCAGCTTCAGCACCAACAGTAGCTTCAGCACCAACAGTAGCTTCAGCACCAACAGTAGCTTCAGCACCACCATCAGCTTCAGCACCAACAGTAGCTTCAACACCACCAGCAGCTTCAGCACAATCAGTAGCTTCAGCACCACCAGCAGCTTCAGCACCAACAGCAGCTTCAACACCACCAGCAGCTTTAGCACCAACAGTAGCTTCAGCACCAACAGCAGCTTCAGCACCAACAGCAGCTTCAGCACCAACAGTAGCTTCAGCACCAACAGTAGCTTCAGCATTATCAGCAGCTTCAGCACCATCAGCAGCTTCAGCACCGTCAGCAGCTTCAGCACCGTCAGCAGCTTCAGCACCATCAGCAGCTTCACACCATCAGCAGCTTCAGCATTGTCAGCAGCTTCAGCATCGTCAGCAGCTTCAGCACCATCAGCAGCTTCAGCACCATCAGCAGCTTCAGCAGCATCAGCAGCTTCAGCACCATCAGCAGCTTCAGCACCATCAGCAGCTTCAGCACCATCAGTAGCTTCAGCACCAACAGTAGCTTCAGCACCAACAGTAGCTTCAGCACCATCAGCAGCTTCAGCACCATCAGCAGCTTCAGCACCATCAGCAGCTTCAGCACCGTCAGCAGCTTCAGCACCATCAGCAGCTTCAGCACCATCAGCAGCTTCAGCACCATCAGCAGCTTCAGCACCATCAGCAGCTTCAGCACCATCAGCAGCTTCAGCACCATCAGCAGCTTCAGCACCATCAGCAGCTTCAGCACCAACAGTAGCTTCAGCAACATCAGTAGCTTCAGCACCAACAGTAGCTTCAGCACCAACAGTAGCTTCAGCACCATCAGCAGCTTCAGCAGCATCAGCAGCTTCAGCACCAACAGTAGCTTCAGCAACATAATCAGCTTCAGCACCATCAGCAGCTTCAGCACCATCAGTAGCTTCAGCACCATCAGTAGCTTCAGCAACATCAGTAGCTTCAGCACCATAAGTAGCTTCAGCACCAACAATAGCTTCAGCAGCAACAGTAGCTTCAGCACCAACAATAGCTTCAGCACCATCAGTAGCTTCAGCACCAACAATAGCTTCAGCACCATCAGTAGCTTCAGCACCAACAATAGCTTCAGCACCATCAGTAGCTTCAGCACCAACAATAGCTTCAGCACCAACAGTAGCTTCAGCAACATCAGTAGCTTCAGCACCAACAGTAGCTTCAGCACCATCAGCAGCTTCAGCAGCATCAGCAGCTTCAGCACCAACAGTAGCTTCAGCAACATAATCAGCTTCAGCACCATCAGCAGCTTCAGCACCATCAGTAGCTTCAGCACCAACAGTAGCTTCAGCAACATCAGTAGCTTCAGCACCATCAGTAGCTTCAGCATCAACAATAGCTTCAGCAGCAACAGTAGCTTCAGCACCAACAGCAGCTTCAGCACCAACAGCAGCTTCAGCACCAACAGTAGCTTCAGTAGCAACAGTAGCTTCAACACCACCAGCAGCTTCAGCACCAACAGTAGCTTCAGCACCAACAGCAGCTTCAGCACCAACAGCAGCTTCAGCACCATCAGCAGCTTCAGCACCAACAGCAGCATCAGCACCAACAGCAGCTTCAGCACCAACAGTAGCTTCAGCATCAACAGCAGCTTCAGCACCAACAGTAGCTTCAGCACCAACAGCAGCTTCAGCACCAACAGTAGCTTCAGCACCAACAGCAGCTTCAGCACCAACAGTAGCTTCAGCACCAACAGCAGCTTCAGCACCAACAGTAGCTTCAGCACCAACAGCAGCTTCAGCACCAACAGCAGCTTCAGCACCAACAGTAGCTTCAGCACCAACAGCAGCTTCAGCACCAACAGTAGCTTCAGCACCAACAGTAACTTCAGCACCAACAGTAGCTTCAAAACCACCAGCAGCTTCAGCACCAACAGTAGCTTCAACACCACCAGCAGCTTCAGCACCAACAGCAGCTTCAGCACCAACAGTAACGTCAGCACCACCAGCAGCTTCAGCACCAACAGCAGCTTCAGCACCAACAGTAGCTTCAGCACCAACAGCAGCTTCAGCACCAACAGCAGCTTCAGCACCAACAGTAGCTTCAGCACCAACAGCAGCTTCAGCACCAACAGCAGCTTCAGCACCAACAGCAGCTTCAGCACCAACAGCAGCTTCAGCACCAACAGCAGCTTCAGCACCAACAGCAGCTTCAGCACCAACAGCAGCTTCAGCACCAACAGCAGCTTCAGCACCAACAGCAGCTTCAGCACCAACAGCAGCTTCAGCACCAACAGCAGCTTCAGCACCAACAGCAGCTTCAGCACCAACAGCAGCTTCAGCACCAACAGCAGCTTCAGCACCAACAGCAGCTTCAGCACCAACAGCAGCTTCAGCACCATCAGCAGCTTCAGCACCAACAGCAGCTTCAGCACCAACAGCAGCTTCAGCACCAACAGCAGCTTCAGCACCAACAGCAGCTTCAGCACCATCAGCAGCTTCAGCACCAACAGCAGCTTCAGCACCAACAGCAGCTTCAGCACCATCAGCAGCTTCAGCACCAACAGTAGCTTCAGCACCATCAGCAGCTTCAGCACCAACAGTAGCTTCAGCAACATCAGCAGCTTCAGCACCATCAGCAGCTTCAGCACCAACAGTAGCTTCAGCACCATCAGCAGCTTCAGCACCAACAGTAGCTTCAGCACCATCAGCAGCTTCAGCACCAACAGTAGCTTCAGCACCAACAGCAGCTTCAGCACCATCAGCAGCTTCAGCACCAACAGCAGCTTCAGCACCATCAGCAGCTTCAGCACCAACAGCAGCTTCAGCACCATCAGCAGCTTCAGCACCAACAGTAGCTTCAGCACCATCAGCAGCTTCAGCACCAACAGCAGCTTCAGCACCAACAGCAGTTTCAGCACCGTCAGCAGCTTCAGCACCATCAGCAGCTTCAGCAACATCAGCAGCTTCAGTACCATCAGCAGCTTCAGCAACATCAGCAGCTTCAGCACCATCAGCAACTTCAGCACCGTCAGCAGCTTCAGCACCATCAGCAGCTTCAGCAACATCAGCATCTTCAGAACCAAAAGCAGCTTCAGCACCGTCAGCAGCTTCAGCATCGTCAGCAGCTTCAGCACCGTCAGCAGCTTCAGCATCATCAGCAGCTTCAGCAACATCAGCAGCTTCAGCATCATCAGCAGCTTCAGCAACATCAGCAGCTTCAGCACCAACAGTAGCTTCAGCAACATCAGCAGCTTCAGCACCATCAGCAGCTTCAGCACCAACAGTAGCTTCAGCACCATCAGCAGCTTCAGCACCAACAGCAGCTTCAGCACCATCAGCAGCTTCAGCACCATCAGCAGCTTCAGCACCAACAGTAGCTTCAGCACCATCAGCAGCTTCAGCACCAACAGTAGCTTCAGCACCAACAGCAGCTTCAGCACCATCAGCAGCTTCAGCACCAACAGCAGCTTCAGCACCATCAGCAGCTTCAGCACCAACAGCAGCTTCAGCACCATCAGCAGCTTCAGCACCATCAGCAGCTTCAGCACCAACAGCAGCTTCAGCACCAACAGCAGCTTCAGCACCAACAGCAGCTTCAGCACCAACAGCAGCTTCAGCACCAACAGCAGCTTCAGCACCAACAGCAGCTTCAGCACCAACAGCAGCTTCAGCACCATCAGCAGCTTCAGCACCATCAGCAGCTTCAGCACCATCAGCAGCTTCAGCACCATCAGCAGCTTCAGCACCATCAGCAGCTTCAGCACCATCAGCAGCTTCAGCACCATCAGCAGCTTCAGCACCAACAGCAGCTTCAGCACCATCAGCAGCTTCAGCACCATCAGCAGCTTCAGCACCAACAGCAGCTTCAGCACCAACAGCAGCTTCAGCACCAACAGCAGCTTCAGCACCGTCAGCAGCTTCAGCACCATCAGCAGCTTCAGCACCAACAGCAGCTTCAGCACCAACAGCAGCTTCAGCACCAACAGCAGCTTCAGCACCGTCAGCAGCTTCAGCACCATCAGCAGCTTCAGCACCAACTTCTGCTTCAGCACCAATAGCAGCTTCAGCACCGTCAGCAGCTTCAGCACCATCAGCAGCTTCAGCACCAACTTCTGCTTCAGCACCAACATCAGTTTCAGCACCAACATCAGTTTCAGCACCAACAGCAGCTTCAGCACCAACAGCAGCTTCAGCACCATCAGCAGCTTCAGCACCAACAGCAGCTTCAGCACCATCAGCAGCTTCAGCACCAACAGCAGCTTCAGCACCAACAGCAGCTTCAGCACCATCAGCAGCTTCAGCACCAACAGCAGCTTCAGCACCAACAGCAGCTTCAGCACCAACAGCAGCTTCAGCACCAACAGCAGCTTCAGCACCAACAGCAGCTTCAGCACCAACAGCAGCTTCAGCACCACAGCACTTCAGCACCAACAGCAGCTTCAGCACCAACAGCAGCTTCAGCACCAACAGCAGCTTCAGCACCATCAGCAGCTTCAGCACCAACAGCAGCTTCAGCACCAACAGCAGCTTCAGCACCAACAGCAGCTTCAGCACCAACAGCAGCTTCAGCACCATCAGCAGCTTCAGCACCAACAGCAGCTTCAGCACCAACAGCAGCTTCAGCACCATCAGCAGCTTCAGCACCAACAGTAGCTTCAGCACCATCAGCAGCTTCAGCACCAACAGTAGCTTCAGCAACATCAGCAGCTTCAGCACCATCAGCAGCTTCAGCACCAACAGTTCAGCACCATCAGCAGCTTCAGCACCAACAGTAGCTTCAGCACCATCAGCAGCTTCAGCACCAACAGTAGCTTCAGCACCAACAGCAGCTTCAGCACCATCAGCAGCTTCAGCACCAACAGCAGCTTCAGCACCATCAGCAGCTTCAGCACCAACAGCAGCTTCAGCACCATCAGCAGCTTCAGCACCAACAGTAGCTTCAGCACCATCAGCAGCTTCAGCACCAACAGCAGCTTCAGCACCAACAGCAGTTTCAGCACCGTCAGCAGCTTCAGCACCATCAGCAGCTTCAGCAACATCAGCAGCTTCAGTACCATCAGCAGCTTCAGCAACATCAGCAGCTTCAGCACCATCAGCAACTTCAGCACCGTCAGCAGCTTCAGCACCATCAGCAGCTTCAGCAACATCAGCATCTTCAGAACCAAAAGCAGCTTCAGCACCGTCAGCAGCTTCAGCATCGTCAGCAGCTTCAGCACCGTCAGCAGCTTCAGCATCATCAGCAGCTTCAGCAACATCAGCAGCTTCAGCATCATCAGCAGCTTCAGCAACATCAGCAGCTTCAGCACCAACAGTAGCTTCAGCAACATCAGCAGCTTCAGCACCATCAGCAGCTTCAGCACCAACAGTAGCTTCAGCACCATCAGCAGCTTCAGCACCAACAGCAGCTTCAGCACCATCAGCAGCTTCAGCACCATCAGCAGCTTCAGCACCAACAGTAGCTTCAGCACCATCAGCAGCTTCAGCACCAACAGTAGCTTCAGCACCAACAGCAGCTTCAGCACCATCAGCAGCTTCAGCACCAACAGCAGCTTCAGCACCATCAGCAGCTTCAGCACCAACAGCAGCTTCAGCACCATCAGCAGCTTCAGCACCATCAGCAGCTTCAGCACCAACAGTAGCTTCAGCACCATCAGCAGCTTCAGCACCAACAGTAGCTTCAGCACCAACAGCAGCTTCAGCACCATCAGCAGCTTCAGCACCAACAGCAGCTTCAGCACCAACAGCAGCTTCAGCACCATCAGCAGCTTCAGCACCAACAGCAGCTTCAGCACCATCAGCAGCTTCAGCACCATCAGCAGCTTCAGCACCATCAGCAGCTTCAGCACCATCAGCAGCTTCAGCACCATCAGCAGCTTCAGCACCAACAGCAGCTTCAGCACCATCAGCAGCTTCAGCACCATCAGCAGCTTCAGCACCAACAGCAGCTTCAGCACCAACAGCAGCTTCAGCACCAACAGCAGCTTCAGCACCATCAGCAGCTTCAGCACCATCAGCAGCTTCAGCACCAACAGCAGCTTCAGCACCAACAGCAGCTTCAGCACCAACAGCAGCTTCAGCACCGTCAGCAGCTTCAGCACCATCAGCAGCTTCAGCACCAACTTCTGCTTCAGCACCAATAGCAGCTTCAGCACCGTCAGCAGCTTCAGCACCATCAGCAGCTTCAGCACCAACTTCTGCTTCAGCACCAACATCAGTTTCAGCACCAACATCAGTTTCAGCACCAACAGCAGCTTCAGCACCAACAGCAGCTTCAGCACCATCAGCAGCTTCAGCACCAACAGCAGCTTCAGCACCATCAGCAGCTTCAGCACCAACATCAGCTTCAGCACCAACAGCAGTTTCAGCACCGTCAGCAGCTTCAGCACCAACAGCAGCTTCAGCACCAACAGTAGCTTCAACACCACCAGCAGCTTCAGCACCGTCAGCAGCTTCAGCACCAACAGTAGCTTCAGCACCATCAGCAGCTTCAGCACCAACAGTAGCTTCAGCACCAACAGCAGCTTCAGCACCAACAGCAGCTCCAGCACCAACAGTAGCTTCAGCACCAACAGTAGCTTCAGCACCAACAGCAGCTTCAGCACCAACGGTAGCTTCAGCACCAACAGCAGCTTCAGCACCAACAGCAGCTTCAGCACCAACAGCAGCTTCAGCACCAACAGCAGCTTCAGCACCAACGGTAGCTTCAGCATCAACAGCAGCTTCAGCACCAACAGTAGCTTCAGCACCAACAGTAGCTTCAACACCACCAGCAGCTTCAGCACCGTAGCTTCAGCCAACAGTAGCTTCAGCACCAACAGCAGCTCCAGCACCAACAGCAGCTTCAGCACCAACAGTAGCTTCAGCACCAACAGTAGCTTCAGCATCATCAGCAGCTTCAGCACCATCAGCAGCTTCAGCACCATCAGCAGCTTCTGCACCATCATGAGCTTCAGCACCGTCAGCAGCTTCAGCACCGTCAGCAGCTGCAGCACCATCATCAGCTTCAGCATCGTCAGCAGCTTCAGCACCATCAGCAGCTTCAGCACCATCAGTAGCTTCAGCATCGTCAGCAGCTTCAGCAGCATCAGCAGCTTCAGCACCATAAGCAGCTTCAGCACCATCAGCAGCTTCAGCAGCATCAGCAGCTTCAGCACCATAAGCAGCTTCAGCACCATCAGCAGCTTCAGCACCATCAGTAGCTTCAGCACCAACAGTAGCTTCAGCAACATCAGCATCTTCAGCACCACCAG
>JBBPBX010035561.1:0-27852 GCA_038048925.1 Garcialebias charrua
TCGTTTCCCAAAAGCGGGCATGAAGCAATATAATGTCCCTCATTTCCACAATACATGCACAGGTTAGAAGTCCTACATCTCAGTCTTTCACTTGCTGTTAATTTTGTTCTGCCAATCTGCATGGGTTCAGGATCAGGTAATGCTAGCTGAGATCCAGTAGATGGTGGTAGCGAGCTTCGGGAGTTGATAATGAAATTATTGTCCCCACCTGATGACGTAGAAAAGCCGGAAGTGTTGGGTCTTTGGTAGTTGTAGTCCCGTTCTCGGCGACGTTCCCGGAAGCGGTCGTCGATGGAGATCGCCAAATTTATTAGCGCGTCGAAGTTAGGAGGTTCGTCTCTTGCTGCAATCTGGTCCTTAATGTAATCAGAGAGAGAGAGTTCAAAAATGTACCTTGAAGCGCCCTGTTGTTCCAATCCGTTTGAGCCGCAAGAATGCGGAGGTCCAGAGCGTGTTCAGAGACGGGTCGGCTGCCCTGACGCAACCCTATCAAACGCTTCTCTGCCATGGGTTGTTGTAACGGCTGGTCAAAAATCCTGCGGAACTCGCTCAGAAACAGGTTGAACGACACAGAGTCCAAATCATGGTTATAGAGGTAAGAAGATGCCCACTGGAGGGCTTTACCTGACAATTGACTGTCGAGATAAGGGATTTTAGCGATGTCCATCACAAATAATTCAAAATACAAAAGTAAACTATATTGCATAAACATTTAACCAAAAAAAATACTTCACAGTCAATAATATTGCATTTGTCCATGTTTCAAATGTGTATGGATGGATTTTGTTTAAAATATTTGTTTGGTAAATCTTTTAAACAAAATCCATCTATCCATCATCTTTACCCGCTTTATCCTTATCGGGTTCTGGAGGTCACTGGTGACCATATCCAGCACTGTGCGAGAGGCGGGGGACACCCCGGACAAGTGTCAAGTCCATCACAAATAATTCAAAATACAAAAGTAAACTATATTGCATAAACATTTAACAAAAAAAACAAAAACTTCACAGTCTTAATCATTCATTCATTCATTTCATTCAACCTTTATTTATACAGGCTAGCCTCGTTGAGTCACGGGGACTCATTTACAAGAGGGACCTGTCTCACTCACACCAAACAACCATCCACTCTCACACTCACACCTAGGGTCAATTTAGAGTCACCAATCAGCCTAACAAGCATGTTTTTTGGTCTGTGGGAGGAAACCGGAGTACCCGGAGGAAACCCACGCATGCACGGGGAGAACATGCAAACTCCACCCAGAAAGGCCCCGGACCGGGATTTGAACCGGCAACCTTCTCGCTGAGAGGCAGCAGCTCTACCAGTTGTGCCACCGTGCTGCCCAATCATATTGCATTCATCCATATTTCAAATATGTATGGAAGGATTTTGTTTAAAAGATTTGTTAAATATATTTGGTAAATCTGATAATTCTCAATCAGGTCATCTGGACAGTTTCTTTTTTAGTAGAAACGTTTCACCTTCACTCCAGAGGGCTTCATCAGTCAAAGAGTAGTTCCAGCACGCTGTTCCCCCAAGCTGTAAACAACTGAAGTGGACCAACCAGTTTGCTGGAGCCAAGATGGTTTCTGGAGGCTGTCCTGTCCCTCGTCGACTCCTCCCAGGCAGGCAGCCACAGCCAAAGTGGTTCAAGACAAGAAAGTTCATGCATGTTCTACTAAAAAAGAAACTGTCCAGATGACCTGATTGAGAATTATCAGATTTGATACCTGGATTACTGAGCATGAACTTTCTTATCTTGAACCACTTTGGCTGTGGCTGCCTGCCTGGGAGGAGTCGACGAGGGACAGGACAGCCTCCAGAAACCATCTTGGCTCCAGCAAACTGGTTGGTCCACTTCAGTTGTTTACAGCTTGGTGGGGGAACAGTGTGCTGGAACTACTCTGACTGATGAAGCCCTCTGGAGTGAGGGTGAAACGTTTCTACAAAAAAAAGAAACTGTCCAGATGACCTGATTGAGAATTATCAGATTTGATACCTGGATTACTCAGCATGAACTTTCTTGTCTTGAACCATATTTGGTAAATCTTTTAAACAAAATCCATCCAACCATCATTGATTATCTTTATCTTTACCCGTTTTTTTTCTTATTAGATCGCAGGTGCCCATTTCTAGCAGTAACTGTTCAAGAGGCGGGGGACACTCTGGACAGGTCTCAGGTTCATCACAGAATACAAAAGTAAACAGAGTCCAACAGGTCAAACATTTAACTCAAAATAAAATACAGATTTCACAGTTGTTGTTTTTTTAACCATATTGCTAACATTTGCTACATTTGCAAAACAAACTAAATGTGAAATGTACAGACTTCAGTCTCAATCATGTTGCATTTGGTAAATATTTAAAACAAAATGTGAAGCAAAATCTCAAAACTTGTGCATGTCTGTATAAAAACACTTCAGAACTGTAATTTGTAAACCATTTAAATGGTATGATGTAGAACTCTTTTTAATCAGTAATGACTAGATTATTTTGCAGAAAAATGAGCTGATCAACATGGTCAGGACTAAGAGTGCTGCGCTGTGCAGTCACAATATCTCCTGGTGTCGAGAACACTGTGCCAGGGATGCACAGGTAGTGTTTAGCTATTTTAGACAGTAGAGGAGACTCTCCCTCATGAAATCTCCACCACTGGAGAGGGTCTGCTGAGAGAGTCAGTGGAGGGACTTCCAGGTACTTCTTCAGCTCATCTTCAGCTGTGGTTCTGATGGATTTAGTGGGCACACTGACCTGGTGAAATGTCTTTCCTAAAAGATGAACCAGTGCTGACTTTCTTTTTGGAGGGAGACCTTCATCTTGGCTTGGTGCTGGACCCTGGCTGTGTGTGTCATCTGGCCTCTCTTCAACAACAACAACAAAGAAACAGGGCTGATTTAGAGTGCAACACCGCATGAATTTTTCAAAAACAATTTGGAGTTAGAACAAAAAGTTGGCATATGTCTATTGACGTAAAATGTTCGCCTATTTTTGCCAGACCTACTCTGAGCAATACTGCAGCTTTGACTGGTTCTGAATACTGTGGTTAAGCTAGCCGCCTCGTTGAAAATAGTAAAGCCAGACGGTACTCGACTTTGACTTGGCGTCTTTACTGGAGACAACCGCTCTCCTCCTTGCACTGCCTTCTACTGCAATTACGTTTCAAAAAGGGACATATTTAATACTTTTTTACCTGTTTCCTCTTGTACTGCTGTGTTCAGTCTTCGTTTCATTTCTCACTTCCTGCCACCACTCAGTCAGAACTCCGTTGTAAACAATGCTTGTTCTTCTTCTTGATGAGTTTAATGGAGGTTGGAAATGGCAAAAAACTATAGGTGTGCATTACTGCCACCAACTGGTAAGGAGTGTGGACTACATCACTACCGGTACATTGAGCTGCATTCAATGCTGTCGGAAAAAAGAGTTTCACATTCGTAATGTCCAGCTGGGGTGGCAAACAGGGTGGCAAGGCTCTCTGTTGGGGTGGCAACTGCCACCCCATGCCACCCCAGTAGATCCGCCCCTGCTTCTTGGTCTGCTGCCCTCATACATCTCCTCCTACATGTCTCTGCGTGAGTGCAGCTACAGTGTGCGCTCTCAGGACATGATTACCTGCAGTGTTCCGTCAGTGAGGACTGAACTTGGAAAAAGGGCCTTCTCCTACTCTGCTCCTGCTTCATGGAATATCTTACAAAAAGATCTGAAGCTCTCGACCTTGACTTCTCTAAATGGTTTTCAGAATCTGTTGGAATCCTGGCAAAAACCAATGCAGATTTGTTCCTGTCTTTGATTTTATACGTCTACCTTATAATGTTTTGCTAGTTTTTTGATACTTTGTTAAAAAAAGAAAAAAAAAATCTTTTGTTTTTTTCTCTCTTTTTGTTTTCTATTGTTTATTGTTTGTTTGTTTATTGTTTAATGAAATTCTATCACTGCTGTTCATTGTTCTTTAGTTTTAGCAGGTCGCTTTCGTAAATGAGCCCATGAGGTTCAAAAGATTTACAGGTACCTGACTAAATAAAGGTTGAATGAACTCTGGGCCCTTGAGCAAGGTCCTTAACCCCCACTAACTGCTCCTCTGGGAGCCCTGGACAGCAGCTCTCTGCTCCACACAGAGGGCTGTGGTAGCTCTGTGGTTGTGTCAGGAAGGTCATCTGGTGTAAAAACAAGCGCCAAGTCTTTGTGTGAGTTACTTCACTGTGGCGACCCCTGAAGAAGGGAGCGACTGAAAGAAGAAAATAAATAATTAAAATAAAATGTCTGTGTGCTTTACTGAGGAAAAGAGGATTTTATTGAGTTAGTTGAAATCATATCACTTCACAGGTCTACCTGTCCCGAATGCATGTTGGTTATTTCTTTATTCTTACACAAGTTTGTTTTAAAGCGTCTGTTATTCTACTTGCCCACAACAATACTGCACTTTTCTTTACATCGATAAATATATTTATTTGTTGTTTTAAATTGTTTAGCACAATCAATTTGACTTTTTCTTGTTCTCCATCAGTACATCTTTATGTTCATATTTTGACTGCAGGCCTGTCAAAATGGGTTTGAACCTTGTTGCATGTCCTCTTTCTTGCACTTTCTCTGCACCCAATTGCACTTTGTGTGTGTCTTTGTGTGTCTGTATTTGACATAGCAGTGGCAGTTTGGAGGGTTCCACAATTGATTAGGTTTTCTTTGCAGTGCTAAAGCACTCCAGTTGTCTGCTCTTTCCTGCTACTTGTTATTGCTTCTTGAATACAAACCACTCTCTGGGCTTTTTTTTTTTTTTAGCAATTTCTTTTTCATAGCTAGACTCTCAGCATCGCAGACACTGACACAGGATGTTATTTTGATGTGTTCACCCTCATAAATAACTTCTATTTTGCTGTCATAAGTCAAAAATATTTTTTAGGAAATGCTTGCTGACAAATATAGCCCCAGCTGGTGCAACAAACTCCAAGCCCCCTTATACAGCATGCCATGCACACTAATATGACCCTTTAAGAGGATGTATGACCTTATTATGCAGCTAATTAAACTTCCCCACCTTGTGCTTATGATAAGCCTGGCAGTGCTTCAGAGCATTCCCTGCTTTGAATCAGGGGATTTAAAAGTTTTAGAGGGACAAAGTTTTCCATAGTTCATGGTGAAATTTCTGGAAAAAATTAAAAAGTATTAAAATGCCACCTTGCTTGAACGAGATTAATTTCTTTAGTTGCGGAGCTGTGGCAATTAGGCAGTGGAGCGAGTTTAAGTTTTATTTTATGAGAAACTTTTATGTTAATCATAAAACTAGGTGCTAAATGTAAAATATATCATCATATTTAGCAATGTCTGAGCTATTGTTATAAAATGTTGCTTTCTTCCAGTGCGTCTCTGAAACGTGACCTAACAACGTGTTCAGATTTGTACGTGCCTCCAGCGTGCTAGAGTTGGTTTTGCTGATAGGCTTCATGGGCAGAAGGCATGTTGTAACGTCATAACAGATCATAACAGATCAGCTGCTGGCTTACTGTATGTCAGAGCCGGTCCAGAGAATGTGCTGAGTCACTTTCTGTGCACATCACTGATGTCTTACTGCTGCGCTTCGATGAAAAAAAAAGAAAAAAATACATGCATGTTCAGTTATTAATGAAAATAAATGTTGGTTATTTAGTAAGCAAAAGAAAATCAACATGTGCAGCAAGTGACAAATGTACCTGAATATTTAATTTAAAACACATTTGAATAGTTGTGTTATTATTGTGGTCTCCACCATAAACCGTGGACAATAATGTAACTACTGTGTGTGTGCAGTCTGTTAGCACTATAGCTTATAAAATTCATTATTTGTAGCTCTACAAGTGAAAGACTTTCGCAGTCACGTAGTAAAACATGGCTACAACAGCTACAGTAATCAACTTATAAAAACAAACAGAATAAATGGATTCTGTTTTACATATATTAAGGTAATTTTTCATATGGGAGCAGCCCAGAGTTATTCCCAGTGCAAAATAAGTGCTAACAAATTGTGCTAAAGTTGTGACACCACACGTGAATTTTAGAATTTAACCCTTTAGTGCCATCATTTTTAACTTATTATCTTTTTGTTTTTGTTTTTGCATGCAATATGTTTGTATTATTTCAAGGAATTCTAGTTTTTTATGTAATTCTATTAAAGCATTTGATACTTTTCTCATGTATAAATTAAACAAAGAATTGGTCTGGCCTGATTATCTGAGATAAAGTTCTATTGGATAATTATTTAGTTCAAGCATGTGCATGTGGATTGTTGCTGGTTGCATTGTGTCAATAATGATTGACAGCATTTTGCTGTTCTTACATTTATTTATTTATTTTTTTTAATATATTTTTATTAGCAGAAGAAAAAATATATACAAGCAAACACAGTATTAGTTATCCATAACATAATATACCATGTAGTACATAACTTCTTCATAACATCAAATAAGAACATCAACACAAATCCAAGTAAACAAGATATCTCCTATTAATATTTTTCTTTTTCTTACATGATTTAACAAAATACAACAAATACACACTTAAAGAAAAAAAATAACTAAATAATTAATTAAATAAAATAAAATAAAAAATAGAAGTGGAGAAAGAAAGAAGAAAAAAAATAATAATAATAAAATAAATAATAATAATAATAAAATAAAATGTGGGGTATTACAATCAATCCAGATGGCGATATTTCAATCAATCCAGATGAAGAGAATGAAGAGCGTGAAAAAATGTCATGAAAGGACTCCATATTTTATAAAATTTTGCGGAATTGCCTTTAATTGAATATCTAATCATCTCCAATTTTAGGAAAGACATGGTATCTTTTAGCCACTGCCCAGTAGATGGTGGTTTAGTTGATTTCCAATGAAAAAGAAGACGGCGTCTTGCCAATAAGGAAGTAAATGATAAAATATTTAATTGATCCGAAGTGAACTGTTTATAATTAACAGGAAGCCCAAATATCGCAACATGGGGTGAGGGTTCAATGACCATAGAGAGAATCTTTGACATTGTATCAAAGTAATTCTGTCAAAAACTATGAAGTGATGCACAGGAATAAGACATGTGAGACATGTTCTTACATTTATGGCATTGTTTTCCGTTAAACTGGGTGTATAATGTGTGTTTAAAACTGACAGTTTGTAATAGTGAGATAATGAAAATTCAGCTCTAAATATATGAATATTCATAATGTGGTACATTACATTTTTTAGGTCTGACACAGCTAATAGCCCGCTGAGTAGAAGTAAAAGGCAAATTGTAAAAATGGTAAAATAAAACGAGGGCTACTGAGAGTAAAAGGACATGAATTATCTTTTAAAGACGTGAATTGTGGGTCAGTCTTTTTTTTTTAGGTTATTAATTTATCATACTCTGTTAATCCTCAATGTGGACATCCATTCACTGTGGTTTCACATGTGGAGCAGGGAGCTGTCGTCTAAGGCACCCAGAGAGCAGCTGGGGGGGTCCAGGGCCCACAGTTGCACAAATGATGGTAGAAGCAGATGTGAGTGCTTCACCTTTAATATTTATAGGATTGTGGAATTCAAACCTGTGACCTCCTGGTTAGAGGCTCACCTTCTCTAACTTCTGTGCCACCACTCCCCCTTTAAAAAAATTAAACAATAACGGACAAAAGGGAAATACTTTTAAGTGTTATCAAATATAATCATTGGCAACCATTGTGTTCTGTTGCCATGACACGGAAGGATGACTCATTACTAAAGTGTTCTTTGATTTTTATTTTTAGGTCAGAGACCATTTTAATGTTATGCGTGACATATTCTCTGCATGTTTGAGATGCTTAGTGGATCATGTGTGTATCTACACTTCATTATAGCCGCAATGACATTTAAGAGGGCAACACTTTAAACCTTTCTGTGCATTAAATGTTGCTTCCAAGTTATTTACAAGGATTTAGTTTGTTAATGTGAAATGTCTGTCTCCCTTTTCTTACAGACAAGCATTGTTAGCAAGCTTCTAAGGCATGGGGCGAACCCAACCTTGCTGAACTGCAACCAAGATAAGCCGTCTGGTAAAACATTTGCCACACACATTTACACAAATGAGCATGTACGTACAAAAAAATTGCAGCTGGAAGAGTAAAAGTGGCTTCAGGAAGAAGAAAAGATGATGCATTAAAAAAAATCTAATTATGTGTTGAAGACACCTGTTCCTGTTTTGACTGGCAGCAGACAGATCTCAGAAAAATATAAATATATTATGATTAACTGAGGCAGGCAGATTGATCCAATATCAAAAATATGACTACTTTTGATGCAAAGCTATAATCCATCCATCCATTATATTTTACATGCTTCTTCCATTTTGGGTCACAGGGGTCACTGGTGCCCATGTCCAGCATTCACTGTGTGAGAGGTGGGGGACACCCTGGACAGGTCTCCAGTCTATCACAGGGACACATAGAGACAAACAAGTCAACCATTCATTCTCTCACTCATACCTAGGAACTATTTAGAGTTAGCAATCAGTCTAATATTATTCTAATAAACTGTGAACATTCACAATTTGAATTTCACATTCAAGATGGTGACCACAAGATGGTGACCACAAGATGGTGACCACCAGCTGTCGGGGCTTCAGTGCTTCTTGTTGTGCATGCTAGTCCCACTGCACAAAGAAGACCAACGAAACAACTCAAACAGAAAACAAAAGAACCTGCCTCCTACTAATTGTTTATTGTTCAAATTGTATTTTCTAAATGTAAGATAAGATTATTGAGCATGCATCAGGGTAAGATAAGATTGTTTGCAATCTTAATACTCTAGAAATAGAGTATATCAATGTTCTAGCTAAAAGCAAAAAGGAATACAGGCAACTAATTCAAGCAAGTCTGAATCAACAGATTTTTACAGCAGTAAACTCAAAAATATTTTGAAAATTTAACTAATCACATATGTGCCACAGAAAACTTTTTTTTTTCAAGAGTTTATGCAGGACTCACCCAGTTGGAATTATCAAAGTTTTTAGTGTACAGTATTTATGTTTTGTGATATTGTCAGGGCCTATGGGTGATGGTGCATTTTAATTTACAGTACATGTATTTTTTGTTCTGTTGAAATAAAAATGATCTAACTATAAGTATAGTTCTTCTGAGGCTGTGGTGGCTCGATCGTTAACGTCATGGTCTTGTAATCCCGAGACAGCAGGTTTGAGCCCAGGTTGCTTCAGGAAGGACATCCAGCAAACAAAAACATTGCTAAATTTTCTTTGTGAATTAGCTTCTTGTAGTGAACCCTGTAGAATAGAGCAACCAAAACTAAATACTGATTATAAAAATGTAACCCTTTTTCTTCTACCCCTGAATCAACACAGCTGATTGACTGACCCTAAAACTAATTCTTAACCCTCACAATAACGTCATATTAACAGGGACCATAATCTGGTCTTTGCTTTTAACTTATCACTTCAGAAATTGGTTTGTTATCAGGATTTGGGCCCCATAATTACCCTAACACACATTAACCAGTGAATCTTTTGTGATGCTGTAGAGACAAAAAGTGCCATATATAGGCCCGTCGTGATAAACAATAAATCAAGTAATCTCATGATAAATTAAAATTATCAACCTGATTTTCATTTATCGGCGTTGTCGTTTCTGTGTGTCTCTCTTTCTACTGGACATTGCATGACAAAAGGCTCAACTCTGGTGCTCTTCACTCATC
Source organism: Garcialebias charrua (assembly GCA_038048925.1). Lineage (NCBI taxonomy): Eukaryota > Metazoa > Chordata > Actinopteri > Cyprinodontiformes > Rivulidae > Garcialebias > Garcialebias charrua. The sequence continues at coordinate 9,678 of JBBPBX010035561.1, forward strand.
CCTCCCTTCCTCTTTTCTCTTTAAAATAAATTTTATCCTTCTAAAATCACATTTTTTGGATAATTAAAAGCAGCTAAGCTGAGAAGCTAGGCTACGAGCTAAGCTAACAGGCCGGCGTCGGAATAAAACCTCTGTCTTGTCGAAGCTCCAAAATCCACAGTTGAAACCCGTGCCTTCGTATAAAAAGTTGTTTTTCTCTGCAAAAAGAAGCTGAGAACTTGTTTACTGATTTTTTTTATTTTTATTAAAAGTTTTGTGTAACAAATGCTATGCTAAAGAGCTCAAACCACACCGAGCGTCCGCCATTTTGAGAACCGAAAAAAGGAAAGAGAGACAGCCCATGTCACATCAAGGGGCCTCCTTACCATTTTTCTTAAAGAGACACAATGCTCGCTCCCTCACTATCCATCCTTTTGTTCAAACAGTCTGCCATCCAGTGGTCAATAAAAGGTACTACACTCAAAACAAATCAACATTTCTTCTTAAATTTGACAATAATTACTTTTTTTTTCAATTTTCAAACAATATTATTGTTAATCGCAATAATTTCTGAGACAATTAATCGCCCGGCAAAATGTGTTATCGCAACAGGCCTAGTTATATACTGAGGCTTTGGATCCATGGCTGCCTCATTATTTACTGAAAGTTTAATCCAGCCTCTGACTATACCATACCATACCATACCATTTTATTTATAAAGCACTTTAAACAGGAACAAGTCCACCAAAGTGCTGGACAAACAAACACGCAACAGGCAACACATACAATGAAGTACAACACGAAAAACATAAAAACATTGCAGATCATAAATCAAACGATCCAGTACACATCAGCTGGCATTGAAAGCGATGGAGTAGTAGTGAGTTTTTAACCGGGATTTGAAAACCGAGAGGGAGGGGGCCTGTTTGATGAGCAGCGGTAACTCGTTCCAGAGTCTTGGGCCTGCTACAGAGAACGCTCTGTCACCCCTGCGCTTAAGGCGAGTTTCTGGAACTATTAAGAGTACCTGATCCTCTGACCTCAAAGCACGTGGAGGAACATATGGGTGTATCAGATCCGAGAGATAGGCGGGGGCGAGACTGTTCAGCGATTTGTAGACATACATGAGAATTTTGAATTGGATTCGAAGATGAACCGGTAGCCAGTGAAGGGAGGCCAAGACTGGTGTAATGTGCTCTCTTTTGCGTGTGCTGGTTAAAAATCGGGCAGCTGCGTTCTGAACCAGTTGTAATCGTGCAATGGTGGCTTGACTGACGCCAAACAGAAGTGAATTGCAGTAATCAAGCCTAGATGTAATGAATGCGTGAATCACTGTCTCCAGGTGCTTTTTGGATAATATGGGCTTCAGCTTAGACAGACGCCTCAGCTGGAAAAAACAGGATTTGACAATCATGTTTACATGACTGTTGAGTTTCATGGAAGGATCCATTATCACTCCCAGATTTTTGACTTTTTGTTTTTCGGACAGGGGTAGAGCAGACAGGTCAATGCAGTGGTTTGAGGTTGTGTCATTGGGAAGGAACAATATGGCTTCAGACTTCTTATCATTGAAGCTTAAGAAATTTAAAGCCATCCAGTCCCTGATGTCAGCCAGGCAGTCGAGCAGAGGTTGAATAGAGCCTGTACCATTTTGTCTTAGGGGGAAGTAGATTTGACAGTCATCAGCGTAGAAGTGGAAAGGTATATTGTGTTTCCGGAAAATAGCACCGAGTGGCAGCAGGTATAAGGAGAACAAGAGAGGACCCAGGATGGACCCCTGCGGAACCCCCCATTTAAGAGCCGCCACTGCAGAAGTAAAATCATTGATGGACACACAAAAAGACCTGTCAGAGAGGTAGGATCTGAACCAGTTTAGGGCTGATCCTGAGATGCCCACCCACTGCTCCAACCTAGCAATGAGGATCTCATGGTCAATGGTGTCGAAAGCGGATGTGAGGTCCAATAGGACAAGCAGCACAGAGTCACCAGTATCTGTGGATAGAAAGATGTCGTTAAAAACCTTCAGTAGGGCAGTCTCAGTGCTGTGGAGGGATTTGAAGCCAGACTGGAATAGCTCGGGGATAGCGTGATCCTCCAGGAAGCACTTTAGTTGGGACTCAACTATTTTCTCTAGAAGTTTAGAAACAAATGGGAGTCTGGAGACAGGCCTGAAATTGGATAATACTGACTGGCTCACTCTGGTCTTATTCGACCCTGTTCTTGCCTATGAACCCAGGAAAGATGTGAGACAAGCTGTTAGACACTGAGACAATCCCTTTTTTTTTTTTACTTGAAGCACCACACTTCTCCCTTAGCAGCCAATTGATGACATAAAGCGAGAACAAGAGATGGGTGTCAGGGGTACTGTCTGTCACATAGAAATAAAAAGACACGATGAAGCCATTCGCCTCCCTCAAGCCCTCTTAGGCCTCATTACCAATTCAAAGATTTTAACTCCTCCTTCCTGTGCTGCTCTGTGGATTGATCCACAATTAGATTCCCATTCTTCTCAAGTGAAGGTTCATCCACATGGGCAATAAAGGAGACTAGAATGACAACAAGATAAGCAAATGTACTGGTGTTTTTTAGAGAATCAAAATCTGTGGCTAACAGTATTACCACACTCGTCTTTTTACTATTGTCTTCTCTACACCTGCCAAGTATTAGTTTATCACACTATCTTGTGACTTCAATGCTTCACACTGCACAGCCAAATTGTTGGTTAACATGGTGAATCTGGAGTGGGGGTGTTAATACCGATACACACACAAAGTGTGCTTTTGTGGAGATTTTTTTAATGCAACAGCAACAATGTAAATCTATTCAAACATCAAACGAGCATTGATAAAGTTCAAAACAGTCATTCATTCATTCATTCATTCAACCTTTATTCATACAGGTTAGTCACATGGGGATTTAATGGCAATCGACAAAGCCTCGTTGTCTGTAACTAAAGTTTTAGTTGAAGACTTTTAGCAATTACAGTAATGGTAAACTGGATGTTTAGAGAATTTAAAAGTATAAAGCAACCTCATTCAATGTGCCAAGAATGTTACATTTGATACTTCTGTTTGTATCAAATTAAAAATTCATATTTTTGACGTTCATCACCAGATGTTGCAGTGACTGAACCTATAGCAGAAATGCTTCTGAATGCAGAGGACAGCTGGCTGCAGAGGCTGAAGGACCCCTCCACTCCTCTTCCTTCTACCGACCAACGCTATGATGGTGGTTCTCATGATGTCAGCACTCCTCTCAAGAACCTGTGGGTTTAATATTTCAAAAACACTCATGTACTCAGCATAGTAAATTGCACATTTTTTGTAAATCATCACATCTGTTTGCTTTACCACTTTTATCTCGTTAAAATTCATGCTGTCCTACAGGAACCCTCTGGGTCTTCCCATCTCTAAGCGGGACAGTCTGTTGGAGAAATGTGCCATGTTCAGAGAGACAGGTGGAGCACTCTGTCGACAGCCATCTCAGGATAATGGCCTAGATAGCCCCTTGAGCTCTGGACCCAGTAAACTAGAGCAGGTACATTTTCTTGAGCTCTCTTTTTTAAACTCTCCTAGTTCGCTTTCTTTTGACAATTTAAAAAGAGTTTCAATCCATTGCAATAATATACACTAACCCTAAAGATAAGTGGCCACCTTTCTCTCATTGTCCAAATAAATGCATTTCCTCAGGTCAAACTGATGCCTCCAGCTCCCAGTGATGACCTTGCGTCCCTCAGCGAGCTGACTGACAGCAGCCTGCTCTACGAGATGCAGAAACGCTTTGGCAACGACCAGATCTATGTAAGACGATGCTCTTTTAACAAACTTCTCGCATCAAGCAGGCAACCAATAGAGGAATATTAAAGACATTTTCTTCTTGGCAAAACTGCAACATTTCAGTTTATTTGTAGTGGATTGCTGCTTAGAGAATGTTTGCTACTAGAGAATGTTTAAATTGCATGTTCTTTATTCCCACAAGGGCTGGTTTTCCTTCAACATTAATACATTTCGTGTATTAAAGAATCAAAATTACACCGTGCATCAAAATGTTTTGCTTACAGTTAATCCACCTAAGCGCCATGGTGCCTTGAGTGAATTATGGGTGTGACTTCTGGCGTGGACCGGAACCAGTGTTTGTATATGTGTGACCAGTATGAACTATAGTTTCTCCAAGCTGTGTGGGTTTAATTAAACATGCAGGAATGCCACCTGTCAGAGCTCAAACAGGACAATTTAATCATACTGCTGCCTGCTGAGGACAAGTGATGGAGGACGACCTGAAGAAGTGGCTGCAGATTACATTTGTACATCTACTAGCATATTTAGCTACTTTACTGACTTGGTTGCTTCAGACAGTGAAGTGATGAACAACCTGAAAAACTCTGAGGCGCATTAGTACACAGTACCGGTAATAAGGTTGGTGGTGTTTTGTTAAAAGAGGTGGAACACAGTCGTATTTACCTTAAAGCAGACATAGAGCACAGCCAAAGCCTTAAAGTCCTTCATCACCAAGCTTCTGTTAATTACAGAGAAAATCTTTATACGGAAGAGAAGCAAATAAAGCTTTGCCCTCCATGCACTTGAAATCATCCTTGATATTCTCGTCACTGTTTTCAGTCCTTCTGAGTATCCGGCGTCTCTTCTCCGGTAGTTTATTGTAGCCCAGACACAAAGTAGGATGCAGGTTTTCCTCCGTCAGCCCTTTGTCAACAAAGTGAAATGAGCACACATACAGTGTTTTGGGTGGTCTTTTCAAGTTCAGATTTTCAGCCACATTCTTCTTAAATCCTCATCTGTATGTAGGAGATGGAAGTCTCTTCTCCGGTAGTTTATTGTAGCCCAGACACAAAGTAGGATGCAGGTTTTCCTCCGTCAGCCCTTTGTCAACAAAGTGAAATGAGCACACATACAGTGTTTTGGGTGGTCTTTTCAAGTTCAGATTTTCAGCCACATTCTTCTTAAATCCTCATCTGTATGTAGGAGATGGAAACTATACCTCTTTTCCCAGGAATACACTCTTTTTGTTTTGGATCCATGTTCAAAACTCTGTTGTAGTCACTGATTCAGTTTGGTCTGGTTGCAGCCACGAACACAACAGGAACCTGAAAGTTATGCACCATAACTCATGTTCCCTGAAGGAAGGGAACGAGGTGCAACATACTTGCTATGGGAATTGCGCCCCCGCGCGATTACCTGAAGGAATACATTCACGCCTTTACGGCTAGGGCGTCAGCGTTGCGCCAGAGGCCCCGCCCTCTGGGTATTTAAGCCGCTGACGCCCATCCATCTTTCTCCAAAATGCACTTCACCGAGCTTTCAGCATTGAAAAGGGCCAGATATGTTGCACCTCGTTCCCTTCCTTCAGGGAACATGAGTTATGGTGCATAACTTTCAGTTCCCTTTCAGTCAAGTTCTCTCGGTGCAACATATGCTATGGGAACGTAATTCATTCACGCCCTTGAAATGCTCAGTAAAATGCATGCTAGTGTGAACGTCTGCCCTTGACCAGCAGGCATCTCAAGGCTACTTTCTACTGTGTGTTAGAAAGAACAGCCTGAGTGACATCACACGCAGTAACATCCAAACTGTAATGCTTTGCAAAAGTGTTTAATGAGCTCCAGTTCGCAGTAGCACAAATGTCTGCAACTGGTACACCCTTGAACAGCGACCACAAAGTGACCAAGCCCCTAGTAGAGTGAACGTGCACTCCAGAGGGCACCTGTTGACCTTTGCTACTGTACGCCCTTTTAATGGCCTCAGTCACCCAATGTGAGAGACGTTGTTTTGATAGGGCCTTTCCGGTAGCAGGTGCTACAAAGCACACGAACAGTTGATTTGTTTTTCTCCATTCGGCTGTTCTCTGCAAGTAAGTGCGTAAAGCTCTCACGGGGCAGAGAGCCTTCAGCCTTTCCTGTTCCTAAGTGAGGACAGGAGCAGGTGGAAAAGAGAAGAGATCAAAGTCCAGACTTCTAGGGTCTAAAGTCAAGACCTTGGGAATATATGCAGGATTAGGCCTTAAGGTGACCTTTGACCCATCAGGGGCAAATCTGGTACACATTGGATGTACAGACAAGGCATGGAGGTCACCCACGCATTTCGCCGAGCAAAGGGCCAGGAGAAGAGCGGTTTTATAAGATAATAAATCTATCTTAATCTTGTTCAGTGGCTCGAATGGGGGATCACAGAGAGCTCCCAAGACCAGACTAAGATCCCAACCAGGGATCAGGATCCTGCTGGGTGGTTGCATTCTTAGCACGTCCTTCATAAATCTTATTATGATTGGATACGCACCAGGTGTCCTGTGTCCCCAGCCTTCGTGACAGGCTGAAATAGCTGATAGGAAAACTTTAATCATTGAGAAAAAACGACCTTTTTCTAGTAAGTCCTGAAGGAAAGTCAGGAGCTAAGCCAGGTCGCATGAGTAAGAAATAATATTTCTTTCTGTGCACCAAACTTAAAAAATATGCCATTTCTGTGCGTAGAGAGACTGTATTGACACAGCACGGGCATTTTGGATGGTTTTTACCACATTTCCGGCAGGCCTGATGACATCAGCTTGTTCTTTTCTGCTAACAAGCTGAAATTTTTAACAGCTCTCAGCCTAAGTGGCGAGATTGCTTCTTCTAATAATAATAATAATTGTCTAATCTTGTCATCTGCGTATGTTTCCCATACACAGACGAAATTCGTCTCTGCATTTAACCCAACCACCTACCAGGTGGTGCAGTGAGCAGCCATAGAAGGCGCTCGGGGAGCTGGAGAAATAGGTGTGCACTCATAGACACCCCAAGATGTGTAGTGGCCGGGACGCGAACCTGCGTCCTTCGGGTCCCAAGTCAAACGCCCTAACCACTACACCATCTTGGCTCCTTTCTGGTGACATAGTTTGACCCTGAAGTAGAGCAGTTGGTGTATACAGTTCTCTTTCAAGGGCCCTGGAAGCTGTGATCCCTAGGGGTCAACCAAGTTAGGGAGAAGGCCTTTTTGCCGATGTGCTGACAGGCTGCTCTGATCGAGGGCAGATGCAACCTGTCGTCCTTATTAGACAGAAGTGGAGCAGAATGTCTGTTTTTTCTCTCCTTGTTTGGGGTCATGGGACTGAGAAGCTGCAAGTTTTGTAAACGAGCAAATCTCCTGACCCCAATCTGTTTCCTAGATGGGTCTAGTTTACTGGTCCTCGGCCTTAACAGAGCGTTGGAACCAGACAAACCGGCCGGGGTCTGTGTTTCACCCGTTGGGGGAATATTGTTTAAGAGCAGAGCTGAACCAGCACAGTGAGAAAGGTAACGTCCTGCCGGATTACTGCTTGGACATTGCGTGTCGCCTATTAATGATAAAGGGACAGCTGCAACGTGAGAACGTGGAGATGATTCTTTGTGCTTGGCAGATTTAAATTGTTTGGTGATAGAGAGCCCAGTTCCCTTCGAATAACAGGAAGAGGAATCTGATTCAGCCCTGATTTGTTTACACACACAGCAGTTTGATCACAATTGCCTTTGTGAACATGTGAAGTTTGTGGTTGCCTGTGGGCTTCTGACGTGGCCCCCCCGTCGTTAGATTCTGTCGGCACACCTCCCTGAGGCGCGGACATGTCACTTGTTTGCTTGGTTAATGTATTGACCGTCCCGTCGTTCACAATAGAGCGGGAGCACGTGACCCCCCTCACCTGTCTCTATGAGGGGTGGGGGCCTGCTTGCAGACGCCTCTGTGCCTGTCCGCTACAGACGGAGCAGAGGCACCCTGCCAGGGCTCATGGATTAGGCTAACACCCCGTGAGCCGTGAGGGGGGGGAGAGATGGACCCCTCCCTTTATGACGGCTGGCAGGCCAGGGGGACCTGTTCTGCTTAAGTTATTTGTGGTTTGTTGTTGTTTGATTTTTTTTGTTGAGAAAGTCAATAAAACAGATGGGCTTTTTTTAGCTTTATTTATGCTTATGTGTAACGACATATATGACTTTATGTCACTCACAGCAGGAAAAACATGATTTGTGCATGCAACAGAGTTACTAGCTTTTTGTACCGTGCTACAAATCAAGTCTGGACATGAATAGATCATTTCCCGTACCACGTGGGCGGGTGATCGTGTAAAGTCAAGACGTGAACCTGGTTCATCAGGCACACTTTTGTCTGGTGTCCCAGTTCGCCAAGGAGGTCCTATGTCTGACCAACTGGCGGGGGACAAACATGTTTTTGCTTCATGCGTGTTCGGTCCGAGTTGGGCCCGGCGGTGATCTCTGCCGATGCTCATCCTCGTACGCCGGCCGCTTCTGCGGTGGGGCACGCGTTGCTAAGCGGTGTCAAGGCTGCATAGGTCTACCTCCAGCAGACTCCCTGGAGGGGGGGGGGGGTTAAGCTTCTCCTGGGAATATATTCACGCCTTTTACGGCAGGGGACGTCACCCGCGCCAGAGGTACCGCCCTTTAGGTACTTAGGCGACTGACACCCCTCCATCTTCCTCTTTTTTGCCCTTCACCTCGCAAAACCTGAACTACCTCTCTTTGCGGGACATCTCTGCTGCTCCATCGCTCAACTTAAGGTGAGCTCGCTCCCTGGACAGAGCGCACAGAGAATTTTTCCCTGCGTACTGCTGGACTGGCAAAAGCTAGCCCAGCACATTTCTATAACCTCGAGGTTTTCTTCTCTCCTCTCTCCTACAGGTTGCTTCGCTCGACGGAGTTATACCTACGTCACAACCGCTGCCTTGTCTAACACTAGCTTAGCGAGCTAGCCAACGAAAGCGACACGATGGAGGAGACACTCGAACAAAGAAGAAAAAGGATTCTGGAAGGTCTCGCTCGCTTTATCTCGAACATGCCTCCGGAGAAAGGGAAGCGAAAGACTAAACTTCAAAGGAAAGCCAGCGGGACGGCGAGCCCAAACTCGCGCATCTGTCAGCGGCTGTGGATTTTACCTGGCAGCGACGGACACCCACGAGGCCTGTCCAGTCTGCCTGGGTATATTTCATGCAAGACAAGCTCTGGACGCGCCCGACTCTTGCCCACACTGTAGCCAGATGCTGGACGCGGTGCTGCGGCAGTGCGTGGACCTCGTGGCTAAATCCATGGGAGTGCAGCTGGTCCACAGGACCCAGACACCACGGAGACCCTCACTCCGACTCCAGAGCTCGAACACATGGCTCTACACGACAGCACGTACGTCGAATGGGGCAACAGCCCTGACCCGCTTGCTACCATGGGGGACCTAACAGTCGAGTTCGACACCAGAGGCATGATGAATGAAGACGAGATCTCCATCTCAGCCTCGGGCAAATTTTCAGTGGAGGAACCAGAACTTGAGATCGAGGATCCGGGAGAGCATCTCCCTAGGACCTCGATACCTGCACTCCCTGAAACGAACTTCTCCATCCCGGCTCTGTTCGGCCTGTGCCACAGAGCGACGGACGCGTTGAACATCCCCTGGCCGGAACCCCCACCTCGCCAACAGGTCACGAGGCTGGCGGGAAACTATTTTTATTCAAAGCAACAGGCTGCAACAAGGCAAAGGATACCCGTGTTCCCAGACCTCCTCACGGAACTGACCCACACCTGGTCTCAGCCACGAGCGCCCATGCTTCTCCCTCTCTCACAATTCCTCGACGTGGAGGGCATGGATCAGGTGGGAATAGCTAATGCACCTCAGATTGAGGACACGCTAGCGTCCCACCTAGCTCCCAGATTGTCAGGAACAAAGCCGACTCTCCTTAGCAAAGCTTGCAAAGCCTCAGCGTCGCTTCTCGAAAAGTACTACAGAGCTGAAGGACTCGCGGCGCGCGCCATGAACGCGTCAGCGATGATGCAGGCTTACCTCTCAGAAAAACTCCAACAACTGCAGGAAACCTCGGATAAGCAAGTTGCTGCCGAACTACTGGACAAAGCCTGCAGAGCTACAGACTTTGTCCTTCGTATGATGGGTACAGCTGCTGTGGCTCAGGGCAAAGGTATGGCAGAAGTGGTCATCGCGCTCCGCCACCTGTGGATGACGCTGACGGATTTACCAGAGGGACAAAAGGTGCCTTTTCTCCACCACTCGATAGAAGCGGAGGGACTTTTTGGCCAGACTTTGGAGCGAATCCAAACCAAGCTGGACCAAAGGCGCAGGCAGGCTGAAGCTCTCAGGGTGGGCATCCCTCGTCGGAGTTTCGCCCCACCCAGAGAGCCCGTTGGAAGCAGACCTGCACAGCCGCGGCACCGCTCGACAACGCGTGCACCACCGCAGAAGCGGGTAGCATACGAGGAGGAGCCTCGGCAGAGACCTCCGCCGAACCAACCTCGCTCCAAGCACGCCTGGACAAAAAACAGGTTTGTCCCATGCCAAGCGAGCAGGCACAGTGCCTCCTCGGCGAACTGGGACACTCGTCAAAAATGTACCTGATGAACCAGGTTCACGTTTACTTTTTCGACGACCTCCTGCCCACGTGGTAACAGGAGTGTTCGCATTTTGTTCAGACTTTATTTGTAGCAAAGTACAAAAAGCTGATAATCATGTTGCATGCACAAACCATGTTTTTCCGCTGTGAGTGACATCAAATCATGTATGTTGTTGCACGTAAGCACAAAAAAACTCATAAAACAGCACATCCCTGTTTTATTGAAAAAAAAAAACACCAACACAAATAAAGTCAACAGTATGGGCCTCTGGCCTGTCAGCCGTCATAAAGGGGGGGCCACATCCCCCACCCTCACGGCTCATGGGGTACTAGCCTATTCAATAAGCCCCAGCAGGGTGCCTTTGAACCTGTCTCCAAAAGGCAGACCCAGAGGCGTCTGTGAACAGACCCTACACCTCTCGCTAAGGCAGGTGGGAAAGGGCACGTGTCCTAGCCCCCGCTCCATTAGGAGCAAGGGGCCGGCTAATACACTAGCCAGACGACCACATGACACGCTCACACCACAGGAGAACACGTCGGATGCCCCAAAGCAGACACATTTTTCACACCCTCTGAAAAACGGCTGTGATCACGCTTCTGTACATGTAAAAGGATCGGAGTTGAACCAGGTTTTTCCTCCTGACTTTGAGATTTTTATTAGCACTTTGAGATTTTTATTAATGAAAAGTGCATTATAAATGGAATTCATTATTATTATTATTATTCCTGATTTTGAAAGGAAACTGGGCTCCTTAAGGCTGGGGCAAAGCTCCGCGCTCAGCGCGAGCGCGGCGCCCCGCTGTGTGAGCGCCGTGCGAGCGCCGCTTGCACAAGCCTTTGAACGCTCGTGCAAGCGTGCGCGGACGTAAAAAAAGAGCTTGGCGCGTTCGCGCGAGCGTTCAAAGGCTTGTGCAAGTGGCGCTCGCACGGCGCTCACACAGCGGGGCACCGCACTCGCTCGAGCGCGGAGCTCTGCCCCAGCCTTTATCAACAAATTATCTTGAGTCTGCCAGCCACAAAGGATCATCCCCACGTTCACACATTGCTGATGCTCCTTTATTATTCATGAAGGACATACAAAGGTCAAACAGTGGAAGTGCAGCACGTGATTTTCCTCACAAGGTTGCATCAACCTTGTCCACACACGGTATCCCACCTGGGGGGACAACAATTAAAGTCAGGAGGTCTGCTCGTTTACAGAAACAGCAGTCCCTCGACTCAACAGAAAAACCTGTTTTGGAGGGAACAGTAGTTTTCCTGCTCCAACTCATTCTAATAAAATTAATAGACTCCATCTGTCTTCGAGGAGACTCGATCAGAGAAGTCTGTTAGCACATCACCATGGAGGCCCGCTCCCCAATTTGGTGGACTCTCAAAGTCTCACACAGGGAGTCACAGCCCAGCTGTTTAGGCCAGGTTCTGGAATTAATTCCAGCCTGTTAGCCAAAAAAGACAGACTGATGGCGTCAGGTTTGCCTGAGAACGTGGTGACAACTATACAAAATGCCCATGCTATGTCAACACGATCTCCATATGCACAGAAATGGCACATCTTCGAAGCCTGGTGCTCAGAAAGAAATATTTCTTATGCTTACGACCTGGCTCAACTTTTAACCTTCTTTCAGGATTTACTGGAAAAGGGTCTTTCCCATTCAACGATTAAGGTGTCCCTTGCAGCTATCTCTGCCTGTCACGAGGGCTGGAGACACAGGACTCCTGGAGCATACCCAATCATAATGAAATATATGAAGGATGTGCTTCAAACTAGGCCGCCCAGCAGGACCTTGACCCCTGGTTGGGATCTTGGTCTGGTCTTGGGGGCTCTTTGCGACCCACCATTCGAGCCTCTCAGCGAGATTAAGATAAATCTTCTATCTTATAAAACTGCTCTTCTCCTGGCTCTTTGCTCGGCGAAACGCGTGGGTGACCTCCATGCATTATCTGTTCACCCAATGTGTACCAGATTCCCCCCTGACGGGTCAAAGGTCACACTAAGGCCTAATCCCGCATATATTCCCAAGGTCCTGACACTGAACCATAGGAGTCTGGACTTTGATCTCTCCTCCTTTCCACCTGCTCCTGTCCTCACTCAGGAACAGGAGAGACTGAAGGCTCTCTGCCCTGTGAGAGCTTTACGCACCTACATGCAGAGGACAGCCGAATGGAGGAAAACTACCTAACTGTTTGTCTGCTTTGTCGCACCTGCTACAGGAAAGGCCCTATCAAAACAGCGCCTCTCACATTGGGTGACGGAGGCCATTAAGAGGGCTTACGGTAGCAAGGGTCAACAAGTGCCCCCTGGAGTCCATGCTCACTCAACCAGGGGCTTGGCCACTTCCTGGTCATTGTTCAAGGGCGTGTCAGTTGCAGACATTTGTGCTGCTGCGAACTGGAGCTCTTTAAACACTTTTGCAAAGTACTACAGTTTGGATGTTACTGTGTGTGACGTCACTCAGGCTGTTCTTTCTAATACACAATAGAAAGTAGCTTTGAGATGCCTTCTGGTCAATGGCAGACGTTTTCACACTAACAGGCATTTTACTGAGCATTTCAAGGGCGTGAATGAATTACATTCCCATAGCAAGTATGTTGCACCGAGAGACCGAACTGAAAGGGAACTGAAAGATATGCACCATAACTCATGTTCCCTGAAGGAAGAGAACGAGGTGCAACATAGCTGGCCCTTTTCAATGCTGAAAGCTCGGTGAAGTGCAAATTTTCGAGGAAGATGGAGGGGCGTCAGTCGCCTAAGTACCTAAAGGGCGGTACCTCTGGCGCGGGGTGATGCCCCCTGCCGTATAAGGCGTGAATGTATTGTTACGTCCACCAGGCTCATTTGGTGGGGTAACATTAAAGGAGACCACACAAGGATTTTGTTATTAAATAAAAAAGGTATTTATTAAATTATTCTAGAACTAAGAAACCTAGAAAAATGAATACCTGCTAGATAAATGAATAAATGAATGCCTAAAATGAGAAACCCAAAATGATTATTGTAGACAAAACTCACCAACACCAACCATAAGGTACAAACCAAACCAAAATGGTGTTCTGAGGAGGAGGAAGGGGGAAAAGCCTTCCTGCTGCTGCATGCAAGGCAGCTTAAATAATAGGAGTGCACCAATCAGGGCAAAACAAAACACCTGTGGAAGGCCTGTCTCCAGAACCATACCAGAAAAAGAGGCAAAAACCACTGCAGCCGTAACACCTCCCCCCTTAAAACAGAGGGTCCAACCAGGAGCTCTGCAACCACTCTTCTCCTAGCCTGGTCCATCAATGGCTCGAGACAATGCATCCACCAGCACATTCTCAGTGCCTTCAATGTGCCGAATTTCCAGGTTGCAGGAATAAGGCCCATTGCACCAAACGCTGATTTGGACTCTGTAGGAGGGCAAAAAGGTCAAAGGGTTATGATCTGAAAGCACCACAACAGGAAATGAACCCCCGCTCACATACACATCAAAGTGCTTCAATGCCCAAATTAGAGCCGGGGCTTCTTTCGAACCCTGAGTAGGAAGCAAGGCGAGCACCTTCTCTCCTGGGTGAAACGCTCTATTTTCAGCTTTCTGGTCAAACCATCGTTTCAACTTCTGAGCTTTTTTAAGATACTCAGAAGCCAATTTTCCAACCAAGATAAGCCTGCGACGAAAGCCATTAATGTAGTCGAACAAATTTGATGGTGGATCAGAATTCAAGAAGTTAGAACTAGCAAGGGGACTGCGCACCTGAGGTCCAAACACTAGCTCATTTGGACTGAACCCTGTGCTTTCCTGTACAATGTTATCAGCAGCAGGTATGGGGAAAAGTGGAGCTGATTTCAGACGGGGCCAACAAAAATAATGCAACACTTGATTATAAGTCTTATTGACTCCTAGATGGCCAGTCAGTTCTCCATGAGCGGTTTTTAAAACGAGGTTTCTGAACTTAATTGGAACAACAGCTTGATCAACTGGACCAACAACATCGCTGTCACTATAAGGTAACCTGTTACGTACCAACAGTCCTTGTAGAAAATACCCATTTGACACTTTTGTTTTCTGTTCAGCTGCCTGGACGTGTCCAAACAGAGCAGCTAAGGTAGTGTCCTCCTGCTGGGCTGCAATCAACTCACTGAGTGACGAGGGAACAGGAAGAGTTGGCAAACAGGCAGTCCTCTTACCAGGCTTACCAGACTCAACCTTCTTTTCAGCCAAAGGTTGACCAGACTCAACCTTCTTTTCAGCCAAAGAACGAGTGATGGTACAAGCTGGAAATGCCTCAGGAAAGTCTCGAGCACATTCGTCTGAAACAGATGGAGAAGCTCGGTCCACCGGAGGAGGTGCAACATCTCGCCACACGCGTCCACCTGCCAGGTTGTTTCCTAGAATGAAAGACACACCTTCCACAGGCAAAGAAGGACGAATGCCTACATTTACTTCTCCTTGAACCAGTTCCGACTGCAAGTAGATCTTATGGAGAGGCACAGAGAGAGTTTTCAACCCAATACCTCTAATAAAGACACTACAACCGGTATCAGAAACTGGAGAAAATGGCAAAACAGATTCCAATATGAAAGACTCAGATGCTCCAGTGTCACGCAGAATCTTCACAGCCACTTTTTTTAAACTGCCAGACAAAGAAACAAACCCCTGTGTGATGAAAGGAGCATAGTCTTGTCCAACATCCTTCTCAAAGGCCAGGGGATCTGTGCAGTCCAGTTCTGGAAAAGACTTAAAGTTAACAGGTGCAGCTAAAACAGTTGGTCTAACTCTTTCAACTTCAGCTGGAGGTGTAGACTCCACTGAAGGAGACTGCGAAACACTGGCTAAAGCCACAGATTTTCGATGATCTTGTTTACTCCTACTTATGTGGAATGTGGAATTCCAAGGACACTCGTTTTTCCAGTGTCCCTTCTCACGACAATAGTTACAAATTGAGTTGTCTTTAGAATGCAAAGTAGGATCCCATCTAGTTTTACTAGGGAACCATTCATGGTGGGATTCCTTAGGGCTATGACCATCTTCCAAATTATAATCCCTCACAGCTCTATGTGTCAGAACATAATCATCTGCTAAAATGGCAGCTTTAGCAGCAGTTTTTACTTTATGGTCATTAACATAAGTGGCAACCCGATGTGGAACAATGTTCATAAACTGTTCCAACACTATCAACTCACAAAGGGATTTCAAATCATCCACACCCTCTGCTGATAACCAACGATAGAACTGCGTGTTTAATTCTCTGACAAGATCTGTATTTGTCTGTTCTTCAGCCTTCCTATAATTCCTAAATTGTTGCCTGTAATATTCAGGTACCCGTTCATAAGATTTCAAAACAGCTTCTTTAACAGACTTGTACACCTTTCTTTCAGCTGAAGGCAATGAAACATAAGCTTTTTGGGCCTTACCCACCAGCACACTTTGTAGTAGAATGGAGCAATCTGGATCACTCCAGTCATTGTCCTCTGCCATGTCCTCAAACAAAGAGAAAAACACATCAGGATCGTGTTCATTAAATTTAGGTAACAGCTTCAACATGTTAACCAAGTTACGTCCAGAAGACCCATCACCAACTTGAGACAGATTAAGAGTTCCACCACTTAACCTGCCCTCAGACCTCAACTTCAGATGCTCAGCTTCCAGAGATAATTTCTTAAGCTCCAACTCATGTGCATATGCCAACCTCTTATCTTCCCGTTCTTGTGCTAACTTCTTTTCCTCATATGCCAACTTCTTTTCCTCATATTCACGTGCTAACCTCTTTTCTTCAAATTCATGTTCACGTGCTAATCTCCTGTCTTCCTGTTCAAGTTCACGTGCTAACCTCCTCTCTTCCTGTTCACGTGTCAACCGCCTTTCTTCCTGTTCATGTGCCAGCCGTAACTTTTCCAACTCAAACTTCATTTCAACCTCAGATCTTTTAAATTGAAACATTAGTTGAGAATCTTGGGTTACGGTTGGATCCAAAGTTTCCCCATCTGACTTAGAGGCACCAGTTAACGAATCTGCACCACCGGAAGTCATGTCCGTTATGTCAGCATCTGAAAGAGAAATAGTAAAGACATTCATTTTTTCAAGATTGTCTTTTAAAAAACTCTTTAGCTGGGGTAACCTCAAACCTTTTACAGCTTCAAAATCAAGTTTAAAGTGTTCAGCTACCTGACGAATCTGCTCCTTAGTGAGCTTTTCCAAAAGTTCTAAAGTTGGGGAAGCCAAAAAAGAACTCACAATATCCATTTTTAAACAAACCAAATTCCAACAGCTAGTCACCAAATACCAAATTCAAACAGCTAGTCAGATACCAAATACCAAATTCCAACAGCTAGTCAGATACCAAATACCAACCAGAATACCAAATACCAAATTTTAACCAGAATACCAAATACCAAATTCCAACAGCTAGTCAGATACCAAATACCAAATTCAAACAGCTAGTCAGATACCAAATACCAAATTCAAACAGCTATAAAGAAATGCATGACTGGTGCAAACATATGGCAAATCTCCATTTTCCTACAGCTAACTAAGTGAAAAAAACTAACTAACCTTAGCCTAGTCTTCAGGCCTTCCTCCAAGAGCCAAGGTAGCCAAAGCAGTTGAAGCACCAAAATGCCACTGGCAGCAAATCCCTCCAGGCCAAAACCTCTCAGGCAGCAACCAGGGCGGTGCCCTCAGCCCAGAATCCAGCCCAAAAATAACAAACAAAAAAAACAAACAGGGTCGACTAAAAATGGAGTAGCCAAAACAACAAACACCAGTCAGCACTCACTTATTTAACCAGCAAGACTTTCCTCCCCCCTCAAAAAGAAAGCCCACAAAAAACCAAAACAAACAAAATCCTCATGGACCTCCAAGCAAACACACAAGGAACACACCACAACAAAAGCAAGACCAAAACCGACAAAAAAACCAATCAAAGCAACCAAGCAGGAAAAAAAAACCCACAAGGTTCAGCGTAAGACGAGCCCCCACAATGTTACGTCCACCAGGCTCATTTGGTGGGGTAACATTAAAGGAGACCACACAAGGATTTTGTGATTAAATAAAAAAGGTATTTATTAAATTATTCTAGAACTAAGAAACCTAGAAAAATGAATACCTGCTAGATAAATGAATAAATGAATGCCTAAAATGAGAAACCCAAAATGATTATTGTAGACAAAACTCACCAACACCAACCATAAGGTACAAACCAAACCAAAATGGTGTTCTGAGGAGGAGGAAGGGGGAAAAGCCTTCCTGCTGCTGCATGCAAGGCAGCTTAAATAATAGGAGTGCACCAATCAGGGCAAAACAAAACACCTGTGGAAGGCCTGTCTCCAGAACCATACCAGAAAAAGAGGCAAAAACCACTGCAGCCGTAACAGTATTCTTTCAGGTAATCACGCGGGAGCGCAATTCCCATAGCAAGTATGTTGCACCTTGTTCCCTTCCTTCAGGGAACATGAGTTATGGTGCATAAATTTCAGTTTGCGCGGTCCAGACTGTTTACAGTAAGGCCTGTTAGCATGTTAGCTCCATACATTTGGAGCCATAATGAAGGGAAAAAAGAGTTAATAACCTACTGGGAGCTGGTGAAGCCTTCCTCCACCGGTTAGCATGTTAGCTTGTTGCTCAGCTGTAGCCTCTCTGCCTCGTAACCGTCCTGTAATTTTCCCTTTTAGTGGCCGCTAAGGTACACTCTCCCCTTCCCTCCAGTAAATTTCCGCTGTCCTCTGCTGAGTTTCGGTACCAAATTTGTTGGTGTAAAGGCGCATAAACTGTGTAACTCGAAACAATGCTTTTTAATGGGAGGGCGTTCGTAACCGTGAAACGTCGTAAGTCGAGGACTATATATATATATATATATACAG